>CABPSV020000193.1:0-5000 GCA_902459845.2 Hepatocystis sp. ex Piliocolobus tephrosceles
AAAAAAAAAAACACTTTAAAAAATTTTATTTTTACTTTTTATGTACAAAAAAAAAAAAAAAAAAAAAAAAAAAAAAACTTCTTAAAGTAATATAATTTGTCATATATAAACAAATATTTTTTCAAAAAAGACCGATTCATTTATGTGCAAAATATTTGTAAAATAAATATATACAAACATGGTAAATAAGTAAAAAAATATATTTTTCAAAACTTAGACATTGTACATATAACTATACATAGACACAGGACTGTAAAAATTAATATTTATCGGAATTCATATATATACATAAACATATATGTATATATGTCTATAAAACAAACGATATAACAAAGCATATAAGTATGTAATATGTAAATTTTTAATTCTTTTTGCTTTTAAAAAAAATGCGAACTGATTACAAATAAATATTGAACTTTTCTCTTCTTTTTAAAACTATACAAGAAAAAGCGAAAAAATGAACAAGCAAGCAAAAAAAACGAACAAACAAGCAAAAAAACAAACAAACAAACAAAACAAACAAACAAAATAGACAATGTATACAAAAAAAAAAAAAAAAAAACAAGAACAAATAAAATAAAATAAAGTACAAAAAATAAATGAAACTAAAGCCAAAACAAAAGCAAAAACGAAAGCGGATGCTGGCACTGAAACTGTAACAGAAACAACATTGTCACATATTAATTGTAACGAAATTTTTATGAAAACCTGAAAAAAAAAAAAAAAAAAAAAAAAAATTAAAAACGTCCTACTGCCTTGTAGCATTAAATTCCATTATATGTATATATTTAATTATAAATTTAATTAGTATATGTACTAAGCAGCTTTAAAAAAAAAAAAAAATGAGTCTTTTCTTACATTTTAATTTGAACGTTTGCGGATAGAGCTAAATAATTACATGCGAATGATTCTTTTGTAATTATGGATAGAGCTACTTGCATAAGTTTTAATTGCTGTAAAAGTAAGTATACACATAAGCACACACATATGTATGTATATATATATGTATGTATATATATATATGGTTATACACATGTTAGTATATAAAAAAAGGTATATGTCTATATATGCACTCTCCACTTAGATAAGTAAAAAAAAAAAAAAAAAAAAAAAAAAAAAAAAAAAAATTATGCATTTTTATTCCTACTCCAACAAAATCAGCAGCAGATAATCCACTTTTAACTTGTATGTTAAAAGCTTTTTTAATTATGTGCTTATTAACCATTTGCAATTCCTATAAAAAAATAAATAAATTGTATCGGTACATGTTTATATATATGAGTGCATTGTGTGTACAATGAGTTTCATTTAACTTTCAAGTGAACCTATAACAACGTTGAATGAGTATTTTTTTTTTTTTGGAACTACATATGTACATATATAATTACGTTTGTTGCAACTTCTTCAAATTCTGTGTCTCCTAACGAAATAAAGTCTATTTTGGTTTTTAATTGCTCTTGGTAAAGGTACTGATGTCTTTTAAGTATTTCATCAAACTTTTTTTTCTAAAAAAATAAAAATATAAATAAAAAGTAAAAAAATTAAAAAAAGTAAAAAAAAAGTAAAAAAAAGTAAAAAAAAGTAAAAAAAAGTAAAAAAAAGCAGAATAAATAAATTGTTACATACATATGTTTACTCATAGAATGTTTTATAATTTTGTTACTTCCAAACGAAGAATTACGCACATATATACATTTAAAAAAATAAATATACAGTAAGTAGATATATAACCATAACCAAAGAGCGTTTATTTTATACATAAATATGTGTACATTATATATACAATGTGGTCATATTTGTATATATAATTAAGTACACACGTTTTTTTTTTTTTTTCCTTTTTATTTTTTTTTTTTATTTCTATTTTTTATTTCCAATAATGTTAAATAAATTACCTTAGCATTCATCCAAAATCGAAAGTACTGCATAACATTAGAAGAGGGAGGTTCATTGAATTGATCTGTTCTTATAATAGGAATATGCATATCGTCAAGCAGTTTCGAAAGTTGAGGAAATAAGCACCTTACGGTATTTACCCATCTATCACTTCTTGCATTAGTAACAATACAAACGGTATGTGATAAAGACATGGCCAATTTAATTACTGAACAAGCTGTTAATTCTATATCATACTCTTTATTTAATTTAATTTCTTTTTTTAATTCTATTATTGTTTCTTCATAGTTATAATTATTTTTATATAATATTATTGACCTTAACCAACAAGTAGGGATAAGGGTATCGTCTAAATCAAATATAATAACTCTTTTACATTTTTCTATAAAAATTTTATATAAATTACTATTTTGTTTTCTAAGTTGTTTTGAATTTAAAAGACTTAGGGAATCTTTTACCGTAGGTACCAAATTTTTATTTGTATATATATTATTTTTATTATTAAACATAGAGGTATTCAGAAGATTATAATTCGTTTGGGGATAATAGTTTACATTGATATATTTCGAATTATTGTTATTTTTATTAAAACATTTATTTATATTATCCAAATTATTATTTGCATTACAAAAGTAATTATTCGTATTATTTAATGTTTTTTTATAATCACTTTTTAAGTCATTTCTTATTTTAATATTTTTTGATGGATTAGGAACAATATTGTTTTGATGGATTTTTAATTGGTAAAAATTGTTACTGTTTGTATTACTGTTATAATTAATATGTTTGTTCACTGATAGAAACTTGAATAATTGTAATGGACATTGGGCTTGAATATGTGAACATATATTTATCTGATTTTCGTTTTTTTTTTTTTCTACATGATTGCCAAAAAATTTAGGTTTGTAATAAGGTGGATTATATAAATAAGAATTCATAATTGTTATACATTTAGATATAATATTAGTAAATGGTCATTTTTACTTACTTTTGTCTATTTTATGTCGATTTTTTATCTATTTTTCTATCTATTTTTTTATCTATTTTACTTTTTTTTTTAGTACAATATTATACAAAAAGGATGTAACCAAAACTAATATATATATATATATATATATATATATATATATAAAGCACAAAATATATATACTTAATCTTAAGATGCTACACTTTATTACGGTCAATTGCGTTACATGATAATCCGTAAATCAATATATATATATATACACAAATGGACATAAAAAAAAAAAAAAAAAAAAAAAAAAAAAAAAAAAAAAAAACATTAGTTCTTTTTATGATACTTTTAAACAATAAAAAAATTAAAAAAGAAAAAAAAAATTAATTCATTTACTTTCAAAAATTATAAGTATATTTTGTTCTTAATATCATTAAAGACACTGTTCTCGGAAATTATTGTGAAAAAAAAAAAAAGTACATATTTATACAAAAAAAAAAAAAAATAAAAAAAAAAAAAGCCATGTGCATATACAAACCGATTTAATAATTATAAAATTTTTTTAGCATTCTTTTCTTATAAACTGTATATATTAGGCTTTTTTTTTTCATGTAACTTGTATATTAGGTTTTTTTTTTTTTTTTTTTTTTTTTTTTTTTTTTTTTTTTTTTTTTTCACATATACATATTATAATTTATACATAAACATTTAGACAGCTGTTAATAAACAACAATAACTATTACCATTTAAAGTCTGAAAAAAAAATTGTACAATTTGTTGTACAAGAATTTATTATATGCTTATAATTTGTTCATTCGTTTTTTCTTATTTTTTTATTTTGTTTTTTACTTTTGTGTTTGTTTTAATGTTTTTTTTTTTTAATATATTTAATATTATATAGATAGATAAATAGACAGGCTTACACACTTAAGTCCTTTTTTGTTCCCTTTTTACTGCATGCGTACTAGTGCATAACCATTGAGTTATCGCAAGATACGGCAAATATATATATATATATGAACAGGTACGCACATATTATAATAATAAAAAACAGGTGACAATTGGTTAAGGACATCTGTGTATAAGTGTCTAAACAGTGGATAATACACAATCGTTGTGCTAGTATACTATAATTCCTTTTTTATATACTATTAAACATACATATATATATATATATATATATATTTTTTAGCTTATTTATAAATTTATTAAAAAAAACATTTAGTGTCGAGAGCTTAGCTGTTTAGTTATAATTTTTATATAACCTACGTGTACAACAACAAAAAGACAAAAACCAAAAAAACAATATTCAGGCAAAAACAAAAGGTGGTTTGTTATAGACTTGAAAAAATTTTACAATAAAAAAAAAAAAAAAAAAAAAAAAAAAAGTTACTGATAAAAATGGAAAATTATCGTAATTGTAATTAAGGTTGCCCTCTCAACTACTAGCAAAATAAAAAAAAAAAAGTTATACATATATATATATATATATGTCCCATTTAAAAAAAAAAATTAATTTAATAACATCATTCATACAGGCTTAAAACATTATTCATTTTAATTATGTTATATTAAATATAATATTTTTTTTTTTTTTTTTTTTTTTTTTTTCGTTCTCGAATTTATTCATAAAAAAAGGAGAATAGACAAAAGAAAAAAAAATTAAAAAACAAATGATTGAGATTTACACAATATAAAAAAAAAAAAATTTATAATTAGTTGCTTCCTTTCTGGGCATCAGAGAAAACTGCAAAAAAAAAAAATAAAATATACAAATAAATGTGCACATAAAATATATATATTTATATATACATCAACTAGTGCGTGTTTATAAGTATCAAATACTTTGTAACATAAAAAAAAAAGCATTATATAAACAGGTTAATATATATATATATATATATATATATATATATTTATAAGTTTAATTATAACTATACATTTTAATAATTACCTATTAAAATACAAGCAAGGTAACTGAGTCCTACTACAACAGCAATAGTCACAGCAACAACCCTATTTAAAAAAAAAATAATGGAACAGTGTTAATATAATTACTGACTCTCGTAATTAACACATTTCTATATTTATATATTTCACTTTTTTTTTATTAATTACATTTGAGTGGTTTGTGTTGGTGATATTATTT
>CABPSV020000193.1:7500-13812 GCA_902459845.2 Hepatocystis sp. ex Piliocolobus tephrosceles
CACACGGAAACGCTTCTTATTTTTTTTCCTTATGTGCTCGTTTTTTTTTCTTAGGTGCTCATTTTTTCCTTCTGTGCTTATTTTTTTGCCCACCAATAATAATCTTTGGATTTTTTAAAACGGCATACTTTCCATTTTTTAAGGTTGTTCTATAAGCCCAGTCATTAATATATTCAAACGCGTTTTCTTCTCTAAAAGGGTCTTTGACACTTTTTTGTAAATCATATAATTTTTTTTGACGTTTAATATATTGTTTTCTACCCCCCATTAACAATTCGTCTTCTCTGAATATTTTCAATTTTTCATTAAAATTCGTTTTTGAGTTATTCATCTTTTTTGGTATACTAAAAATTGTATTTTTACAGTTAATACGAAACTTTGGTATTTTAACTTTTAATTTTTTTAAGTCGTTGTCAATAGTTACACTAACTTTTCTTAAATTATTATTACCACACTTCTGACAAAATAATAAATTATTTTTTCGCATAAAAAAATAACAAGATGTACAAATATATCCCCACATATTCACCGAATTTATTTTATATCCATCTATTGTTATTACATTTAATCCAATTTGATACAAAACATTCTGCATGGCATAATCTGTTGTAATACATGCGATGTCACAATCAAACTGTTTATCAAAGTTTACGTTTAAATATATCGTGTCGTAATTATACATATTTATCCAACCACCAGAATCAGAAACTAAATCGGATGAAGGTTTATTATTTTTTTTATTATAGTTTTCATTTGATACTATTTCCACTACTTCTTCTTTTATATCATTACACATCACAGCTTTTTTAATTTTCTCTCTACTTACATTTTTATTTTCATTTAGATAAAATGTATTACTATCGTTACCGTCATCGCTATCTCCACTCATATAAGATGTATCACTACCATTAGTACCGTCGCTACCATTAGTACCGTCGCTACCATTAGTACCGTCACTACCATTAGTACCGTCACTACCATTAGTACCGTCGCTACCATTAGTACCGTCGCTACCATTAGTACCGTCGCTACCATTAGTGCCGTCTCTATTCTTATTGTCTTTGTCACTGTTTCTATCTGAAACATATTTACTCGTTTTGTTAATAGCTTCTAAATCAATTTGTTTTTTTTTATCAGAACATAAATACTTTTCTTCAAGTGGATTATATTTTTCATCCACTGTCATATATACTGTTTTTATTTCTTCTCTTTTTTCAGTAACATTACAAACTTTATTTAAGTCTACTACCTTTACGTCTTCACTTACTTTTCCATCATGTGATACTTCATTTGAACCACCACGTGATGCGTTATTATTCTCACCATTATGTTCGCCACTTTGTATATCACATTCCTTCATACCATCAAGTTTTACATGGTTATTTTTTTTTTTTTTTTTTTTTTTTTTATTTTTTTTTTTTTTACTAATATAGTCATCATACACATACTCTATATCATCGTAATTTTCAATAGAATTTAATGGAGTTGCATTTAATTTCGATATATCTCCATATTTGCGATGTAACATATAAGTTAATGCAATAACTTCTATATCTACCTCGCTTAAGGAATCATAGTCACCTGTTAGTTGGGAAAAATATTTAATAAACTCGATATCTTTGTCTTCCGCTCTTGTTATTTTTAATAAAGGTAAAATCATATTTAATTTTTTTTTCGAAGCTTCATCATGTATTTCTTTTATAACTCCTTCAGTAATATAACACTCATGGTTTGTAAATAGAAAGTCCTTAAATTTAATTAAACAATTGGTATCGAGTACATATTTTTTCATTTTTATTTCCCCCATTTTTTTGTTTTTACTCTATTGTTAGTATATTCGTTAATGTATATATAGTTTATACATAAATAAAATAGGTAGTATAAATACATATATATATATATATATATATTATATGTTTAAACCTTGTTAATTTTGAAAATCTATCAGAAATGGTATATATTTAACGCCTGTTAAATTGATCAATTAATTTATGTTCTTATTGGTTTTGTTTGTTTATTTTTTTTTTTTTTTTCCTTTTTTTTCTTTTTTTTCTTTTTTTTCTTTTTTTTATTTTATTTTTATGTTATTGACAAAAACAAGCGGTAGAGCACAAACTTGATATGTTTTTTTTACTCACCATATAGATTATTATTTTATGTTGTTTGTTTGTTCGTTTGTTTATTTGTTTGTTTGTTCGTTTGTTTATTTGTTTGTTTGTTCGTTTGTTTATTTGTTTGTTTGTTCATTTATTAATTAGTTTATATATTTACTCATTTATCCATTCATTTACTATTTAAAAAAAAAAAAAATTCGTGCATGGAAGCATAGCAATATATATAAATATATGTATATATATGTACGTATATACATTACCAACATGGGTTGCTCAAAAAATAACATACCACTTTGTTCTCATTTTATCTCATTATATTATTTTTACTTTTTCGGCCTCTTTTTTTTTTTTTTTTTTTTTTTTTTTTGTTTAAACGGATATATATAAATATATATATATTTACATGGTGACATATTGACATATTGACATATATATTCATATATTTACTTTCGTCGTATATTTTTACATATGTAATATTTTTTTTTTTTTTTTTTTTTTTTTTTCGATGTTGAAAATATGTTGAAAATATGTTGAAAATATTTAAAAATAGGAAAAAAAAACAAAAAAAATAAACAAAAAAAATAAACAAAAAAATGAACAAAAAAAAAAAAAAAAAAAAAAAATGTTAACATAACAAAAACAGAGATGGGATAAAAGACCACAGGTCTCTATCCCTCAAGTTAACATATCAACTTGTAACAACACTAACGAATGGTAATCATTACATGCTACGTCCAAAACAGTTATGTTTACGATACTTTCTAAGAAATCCGAGCTAGCGGAATTTTTTTTTTTATTTATATGGTCATGATAAGTAAAATAATTCCATAGACAAGATTTTCTTTTTTTAAAAACTTTAAATTTTCTTTTCACATTTTCACAATCTGTTATTTTTATATTTTTTTTCTCTTCTTCATTTAAAAAGTTATTATTTATATTATTAATAGTACATAAAATTAATTCTCGAAATATATCTTTTTTATTTATACATTTATTGTTTAATAACACTTGCTCATTTTCACCATGACTATTTTCACCATGACTATTTTTACCATGACTATTTTCACCATAACTTTTTTCATCATGACTGTTTTCACCATAACTTTTTTCATCATGACTATTTTCACCATAACTTTTTTCATCATAACTTTCTTTTGTATTTTCCATACTAAACATATTCTTATCACATATTTCATTACAGTTTGAAAAACCTTTAAACAAATAATCATTTTTAGCAAGGTTATTTATATTACTATCATTTAATGAACTGGTAAATTTATTTTTATTACATGTTATATTATGTCTGTTTTTATATTCGCAATTACATTCACATTTACCATAAGAATCAATACTATCATCGTTACTCCCTGTATTTATTCTCCACATTGAGCTTATATTGTTACAAAATTTGTCATTTTTATCATAATATAAATTTTCTGATTCAAACAACACTGACCCATTATTATGTAATGACGTTTCCATAACAGTGTCCTCCTTTGTACTTATACGAATTATATCATTCCATTTGTTGTCATCAGTTTTATCACTTTCTTCTATAAAACTAGATCTTGTATAATAATTACCATTTATATTAATTGTGTAACGTTTTTTTTTTTTATACTCTTCGTCAAAGTAAAAATCATTACCTGCAACACCTGTCCAAGTTACACTAGGTGTGCCCATGCCACAATTTTTTTTTTGTTCTAACGTTACTACATCATTATAATTATTTACTTTTTCATTTGTATTAAAATTAGAAACATTATTTTTATTAGAAGTCTTTAATGGCTCAATATCAACAAATGGTCCCATGAATGGTTCTATAAGTGGTTCAATGTTTTGCTTACTAAACATATTAACAGTGTTCCTACGCATAGAAGTTAAATTATCACCATAATTACTATTACTACTATCCGTAGCCAACGAAAACATTTGTTTATTTCTTCCTGAAAGATCAACCACATCAACCGCATGTGGTAAATCATTAAATAAAAAACTACTTTTTTTGTTTATATTCTTTTTTATTTGTTCATGATATTTTTTTAATTTAAATATATTACTATTATAATTTATTTGATCAGAAAATTTTTTTTTTTTTTTTTTCTGTTCGTTATATAAACTTAAAAAATTGTTATTATTTCTATTTTGTATTATAACTTCATTTAATAATTTATTTTTTTCTAATACTACAGGGATCATACTTTCTTTACATTTATATGGTAAAAGAAACTGATTAAAATTACATTTTCCTATAACAATTAAACTTCTTTCAGGTATTTTATTTGTAAGTATATCTAAAGAACAAATGTTATTAATATAATCAATTTTTTTTTTATTTAATATTTTATTTATTGAAGGATTGGATGTTAAAAATATAGAAAAATCTTTTCCCATTGCAACTTGTATAATCTGTAATGTATTTATTTCACTATGATCACTTTTATTATATAAAATAAGTGGTTGTAATATTTTTTTTATTTTCTTTTCAATCATATCATTCACACACTTTTTACTTTTTTCATCATAATCAATTTTTAAATATATATGATTTTTATTTTTATTTTTTAAGGGATGTTTTTCATAATCTCTATAATTATTATATATGTCTTTCATTACATGGTTCAAATTATTAATTGGTATATTTTGTTGTGCATAAATAACATGTCCTTGGTTTATGTAACCTACGCTAGGCACTCCATCATTGCACATATTGTTGCTGTTGTTACTATCATTGCTTATGTTAAAACTTTCACTGTTATTGCTACCACTGCTTTTTTTGCTACCACTGCTTTTTTTGCTACCACTGCTTTTGTTGCTACCATTACTGATGTTGCTACCACTGTTCATGTTACTACCACTACTATTCATGTTACTACCACTGTTCATGTTACTACCACTACTGTTCATGTTACTACCACTGTTCATATTATAATTATCATTAAACCCATATCTATGATTTTCAATTTTTTTATTACTCCATGGAATATACCCTATCCCGTATTCATTTCTTATGAGGTTGTTTGTAATATTTTTCATTCGTATATTTACATTTCTATCAGCTTTTATCAGTTCATATAAATCTGTACATTTTACATAAAAAACGTTATCACCTCCTCTTGTTAATACATTTTCAGAATACAGTTTCAAATAATTTTTATGATTAAAACAAACACAATTGTCATTGTTAGGGTGACTATCTTTACTATCGTCTTTACTAACATAACTAACACTACTACAATCTTGACTAGAACTATTCATATTGATATTAATACAATCGTAACATGTACCACCTGACTGGTTTGTACTACTTGACTGGTTTGTACCACCTGACTGGTTTGTACCACCTGACTGGTTTGTACTACTTGACTGGTTTTTACTACTAGCCTGATTGTTAGACCCACTGTTTAGCATTGTTTTACTTACGTACCTACCTCTATACATTTCATCATATTCTCGTGTTTCGTTTAACTGTGCATGTTCTAATTTTTTATTTTTGCAATTAAACTGTTCATACATATTATTATTTTCTTCCGTTATATGGATAATTGGAGCTACAAAAACTGTATGTGTGCTGGAAGATGTAACATTAGATATAAATAAATCACTTAAACATTTTATTTTTTGTATTACTGTAACATCTTTGTAATAATTATTATTTTGATTATTACATGAAAAAAAACATTTTTTTTTTTTTTCTTTTTCTTTTAGATATCCCCAAACATAAACAGACTTGTCTTCTGCTAAACAAATACTATAATATTTACTCAAACTAATTTGAAAAATTTCTTTTTTTTTTATTTTTATTTTTCTTGGTAGATTGACATTTTTGTGATTTATTTTTTTTCTCTTTTTTTTTAATTCGTTTTGGTTTTTTAATTCGTTTTGGTTTTTCAATCTGTTTTGGTTTTTCAATCTGTTTTGGTTTTTCAATCTGTTTTGGTTTTTCAATCCACTTTTGTTCGCGCTTCTGTCTCCGTTTCTGTTTGCGTTTTCGCTTCCACTTCCACTTCCACTTCCACTTTTTCTGTTTGCGTTTTCGCTTCCACTTCCACTTCCACTTCCACTTCCACCTTTTTTTTTTTTTTTTTTTTTTTTTTCCTGTACCACTTTGTGTGACGTCTTCAGCACATACTTCTACATCTCTGTTTTTACCCTTTGTACAATCATAGTAAATATATTTTTTTTTTTTTTTTTTTTT
>CABPSV020000194.1:0-23706 GCA_902459845.2 Hepatocystis sp. ex Piliocolobus tephrosceles
GGGTAAAAAAAAAAAAAAAAAAATTTCAGATGTGTAATGTAAAATATGTAAACGTTTTGTGTTATTATGCATAAAAGTACACAATACCGAGTTCGCTTTATATGCATGCATCTATTTTTTTTTTTTTTTTTTTTTTTTTTTTTTTTTTTTTTTTTTTTTTTTATTTTTTTTTTTTTTTTTTTTTTTTTTTTTTTTTTTTTTTTTTTTTTTTCCTTAATGTAAAAACATACACATGAAGCGCATTGTGTGAACACATATTATATGTAAAACTGTGCCAGTTTTATTTATTTTTATTTTTTTTACCTGATCAATGAAGACTCCCCGGTCAGCAGCCATGTCAATTATACTTTTTTGCTTAATTTCCCAAACCGTTTTATATAGATCTTTCAAATCTTGTGGTATTTCACTAATATATTGTATACTTCCGTTATGTGCTATTAATTGTTGTTTCATATCTTCATCCCATAAGCCTCTTTCAAATAAATCTTTCAACAAATGTGGATTAACTACGAAAAATTCTCCACTTAGTACTCTTCTATAATATATATTACTAGTATATGGTTCAAAAGATTCATTATTACCTAATATTTGAGATGTAGATGCAGTAGGCATAGGAGCTAAAAGTAATGAATTTCTAAGACCATGTGTTTTAATTTTTTCTTTTAATACATCCCAATTCCAATATTTATTATCTACTTTAACATTCCACATATCAAATTGTAAAATACCTTTACTTGCTGGACTTCCTTGAAATGTTTCATATGGTCCTGAAACTTGTGCCAATTCTGTTGACATTTCTAAAGCAGCATAATACATAGTTTCGAATATTCTTTTATTTAATTCTTTAGCTTCATCTGATTCATATGGATATCTTAATAACATAAAAGTATCAGCTAAACCTTGAACACCTATACCTATAGGTCTATGTCTTTTATTTGATGTTTCAGCTTCTTTAACTGGATAATAATTACGTTCAATTATTTTATCTAAATTTCTTGTAATAATTTTTGTAATATCATATAATTTTTTAAAATTAAATACTCCTTTGTCTGTATCTACAAATTTACACAATGCAATAGATGCCAAGTTACAAACAGCTACTTCATTTGGGGCAGTATATTCAACAATTTCGCAACATAAATTACTACATTTTATTGTACCCAGATTTTTTTGATTTGATTTGGAATTACATGCATCTTTATATAACATATATGGTACACCTGTTTCTATTTGAGATTGTAAAATTGCAAACCATAAATCTTGTGCTTGTATTGTTTTTTTTCCTAAATTTTCTTCTTCATATTTTATATATAATTTTTCAAATTCTTCACCATATGTTTCACTTAATCCTGGACATTCGTTTGGACACATTAAAGTCCAAGTTTTATTTGCTTTTACTCTTTTCATAAATAAATCAGGTATCCAAATTGCATAAAATAAATCTCTTGCTCTTAATTCTTCTTTACCATGATTTTTTCTTAAATCTAAAAATTCGAATATATCTGTATGCCATGGTTCTATATATACTGCAAATGAACCTTTTCTTTTTCCTCCTCCTTGATCTACGTATCTAGCAGTATCATTAAACACACGTAACATTGGTACTAAACCATTAGATATACCATTTGTTCCTCGTATATATGAATTTTGTCCACGAATATCTTGTACAGCTATACCTATTCCACCTGCTGTTTTACTTATTAAAGCACATTGTTTTAAAGTTTCAAATATACCTTCTATTGAATCAGATTTCATTGATAATAAAAAACAAGAAGACATTTGTGGTCTAGGTGTACCAGAGTTAAATAAAGTTGGTGTTGCATGAGTAAAATATTTTTTTGACATTAAGTGATACGTTTCTAAAGCTTTTTCCAAATCATCAATATGTATACCTATAGAAACTCTCATTAACATATGTTGTGGTCTTTCTACTATTTTATTTTGTATACGTAACAAATAAGATCTTTCTAATGTTTTAAATCCAAAATAATCATAATTAAAATCTCTTTTATAATCAATTTCTTTATTTAAACGATCTTTATGCTGCATTATAAAATCATATACTTCTTTACTTATTAAACTTGCTGGTCTACCTCTTATATCTTTAAATTTATATAATAATTCTGCAACTTCTCCTATATCATCACTCGTATTTTTATGTAAATTATCAGTTGTTATACGTGCAGCTAAAACAGAAAAATCAGGATGTGTAGTAGCCATATATGCACAAGTTTGAGCTGCTAATTCATCTAATTCACATGTCTTTATTCCACTATACATACCATTTATTACTCCTTGGGTTACTCTTGCTGGATCTACCAACTCATGAAGTCCATCAGATAATCTTTGTATTCTTTTTAATATACGATCAAAAGATATATCTTCTTCTTCTCCTTTTCTATTTAATACATACATAGTTTGTATTGGTTTTCCTGAAGGGGTCCTTTTTATCCCATCATCCAACATCCTTGCAGACATTACTTTTTTTATTTCTCCACCTTCACTTGGTACTGTTTCTTTTTTTGTATCATCTGTCATTTTTGTAGGTACACGTGCGTATCAGTCAGTCAGTTATTCAGTAAATTCGTGTGTAAAATAAACGAATTATATGTATATATATATACTTGTGGATATGTATTATATATAAAATACTGATCGATTTTTTTTTTTTTTTTTTTTTTTTTTTTTTTTTTTTTTTTTTTTTTTTGTGTCAAATTATATGTTTCTAAATGGTCAATATTAATGTATTTTGGGTTTTGTGAATGCGTAAAACTATGTTTGTCTGTAAAAAAAAAAAAAAAAAAAAAAAAAAAAAAATTATATAGGTGTATATATATATATAATGTAAAAACACTTTGTGTAGATATTAAATCATAACTGAAATAAATAATATTAAATTAAAAAAAAAAAAAAGTGTGTGTTATTTATGTGTGATGTTTGTATATATCTTTTTTTTTTTTTTTTTATATGCAGTTTTTATTTGAACATGACGATAATATAATATTTGACTTATTTTATTGATGTTTATTTGGTTTATTTTGTTAATGTTAATTTGCAAATAAATAAAAAAAAAAAAAAAAATAAACTAATAATATATGTGCATGCGTTTATTTAAATACTTTATTATATTAGTTTATATGTAGAGTAAAAAAAAAGAAAAAAGATGTTTTCTAATTCTTAAGCCTTATACTAAAATTTAGCGCATTTGTATATAATTTACTTATTTTTATATTTATTTATATATTTATTTATATGCTTATTTAATTTATTTATATATTTATTTATATATTTATTTATATATTTATTTTTATATTTATTTTTATATTTATTTATACATTTATTTATATGTTTATTTATATTTTATTTATATGTTTATTTATATTTTACATTTTATGTGTGTGTGTCTTACAGTATTTTTTTCGCTTAACATAAAATCTCTCTTATTGATGTTTTATGCATCTTTTTTTTTTTTTTTTTTTTTTTTTTTTTTTTTTTTTTTTTTTTATTATTTCGCATAAACACAAATAATATAATATATATAATAAATTTTTATTTCCCCCAATTTATTAGACACATATATATATGTATATATACATATATGTATTCATGCATATATAAAATTATGCATCTTCAATTATTAGACAGTTATCTAATATTTTACCTGAATTTATAGAGTCTTAAAAAAATGTAGCTAATATGTCTCTTTTAAATATACTTTCTTTTTTCGCTGTTATTTTATTAATATCTGTAGAAATCGTAAAAATATAAATATATAAATATATATGTATAATACATGCATTGAATTAATAAAACGGTAAACTATAAAAAAAAACTATTAAAAAATATTATATATATATATATATATATATATATATATAATATTCTTACTTTCTTAGACAACTAATTTTATTATAAAGGTATATATTCAAAATCTATAAGAAATATATAAAATTATCTTTTTCTTTTAAAACAATGTTAAATGGCTAGCCAAAAATAAATAAATATAAATAAAATATATTCGATAACTTTTGCTTAATAATATTTTATAAAAAGGACAAAATATATACATATGTATATATTATTTTTTATAATACTATTACAATTATGTAATATATTTATTATATAATCTCCTTAAGTTTATTTTTTTTTTAAACGCAAGTTGTATATTTTATTAAGAGTCAACATGTAAGGGACTATTCACATTTCTTATAATGTAAATTGTAATTTATTGTATGAATAATTATATATATAAACAAATGTATATGTATAAGTATGTATGTATGTATGTATGTATGTAGAGAGTAAAATGTTTTTTTTTACCATATACCCTACTTATTTTAATAATAAGTCATAATGTGAGTTTTTTAAAAAAATATATATATGTATATGTATATATATATATATATATTCACAAACATATATACATTAACATATTATATGTATTTATGTATAAGTATGTAATGATGTGAACAAAGCATACATTGTGATATATATAACTTTTAATCTGTAATCGTTAAAAATATATATATATATATATATATATAACTTGTCTAAGAGCCTTATAAAACAAATTAACAATTGTATAAAAAAAAAAAAAAAAAAATGTAAAATAAAAAAAATAAGTAGCACTTAAAAAATAATAGACAATTTGATTAACTTAAACACAAAAATAAATAACTTCAAATGTCATTACATATATATTTAAATATATGGAAATGTTATGAATATTTTTTATATTTTTAATGTGTACAATAACAACAAAACAAAAAACAAAAAACAAAAAAAAAAATATAAAAAAAAAATAAATGATTTACTAACCAAACGAATAAAGAATATATTGTTCAAACAATATAATTGTTTTATAATTAATACAAAAATATTGTGAAGTGATGTAAAAAAAAAATATTTAATAAATCAAATAACAAGTGATTAAATAAATGATTTAATAAATTATTTAATATGTTATTTAATAGGTGATTTAATAAATTATTTAAAAAAAAAAAAAAAAAAAAAAAAAAAAAATCACAAATGGAGCAAATGATTGAAATATATATAAATGTACATGTACTTATATAGGTATATATATATATATATATATATATAATATATATTGTATACAAAAAAAATACGTTGAACAAAAAAAAAAAAAAAAAAAAAAAAAAAAAAAAAAAAAAAAAAATTGTTATAACGTTTCAAAAAAAATATATGTTATTTTATTTTTACTAGCTTATTA
The DNA here is from genome assembly GCA_902459845.2 of Hepatocystis sp. ex Piliocolobus tephrosceles. NCBI lineage: Eukaryota > Apicomplexa > Aconoidasida > Haemosporida > Plasmodiidae > Hepatocystis > Hepatocystis sp. ex Piliocolobus tephrosceles. The sequence continues at coordinate 5,234 of CABPSV020000194.1, forward strand.
TAATCTCTTCATATAAATAAAAAAGAAGGTATGATTTATTGTTTCTTTATTGTTACATATTCATGCACGTTACCTTTAATAAAAAAAAATGAGCATGTTTTGTGATAAAATATTAAACCGCTGTTTATGTTATAATTATTATTAAGAAGTTAAATGTATATAAGAACATAATTATGTAAAAATATATATTAACTATAAAACAGTGTAAACTTAAACATTATATGTTCCTATAAATGTTTAAAATATACAGAAAGACAACTTACTCGTAATATGATAAAAAAATAATAATACGTATAATGAAAAAGTGAGCAGAGAAAAAAATTCTTGATAAGAAAAAAAACAAAAACAAAAAAAAAAATAAAAAAAAAAACGAGATAATATATATATGTAACACTAATATGTATTTATGTTTATGTGATAAAATTTGTATGAATTAAAAAAAAATAAAATATGCAAGTACGCATATATATTAACATACCTAAGCAAGTTGATATATTTAAGTTATATATTTTTTTGGCAGGTGCATTACTTTTAAAATAAACCGAAATGTATAAAAAAATTAACATGTATAAGCAAAGTGCACTTGTTTGTATGTATGTATGTATACATACATATATAAATATATAAATATATATGTATACATGTGTGTTTGTATATTTGTATACATGCATACACACATTCATGTGTCTAAGCGCTAATATTCGTGTGCACAATTTTTGTCTATTTAACTATCATATATGTATATGTGCATATATATACACTAACATATATAATATACTTTAACAAAATAGTTATATAATAGTTCAAGTAAACTATATGAAATAAAAATAGCTCGACAATGCACTATTTATTACTAATAGCAATATTTATAGCAATAAAAGCAAATTAGCTAAGTTTAATTATGTTTTTATTTTTACTTCCTGCGTTTCTTATTTTTTTTTTAAATATATGTGAACTATAATTTATAAATGTATATATATATATATATATATGTTTAATTTTCTCTTAATTTAGTAATAAGTATGAAAAAAAAAATTAAAAATGAAAGGTAAAATAGAATTGGTCGAGAAATTATATCACGAATTCTCCAATAAAAAAAAAAAAAAAAAAAAAAAAAAAAACTATTGCACTTTTAAATGATATCATATATAAAAATATATAAATACATATTCATATATACATATTGCTTATATATAAATATATATATTGTTGAAAACATTTTACAATTTTTTGTAAAAACATATATTGTATATTTTCAATTTATATTATTTTTGCCATTTTTCTTTTTTTAAATTTTTAAAAAAAAATTTTAATAAATGAGCTCAATTTAAAATATACTCATATTTTAAATGTTTATTAATGTTACAAAAAAAAAAATATATCAAGAAATAATGTTTTTAAAGTTTAATAGTTACTCATTAACATGTACTATGTATTAAATATAAAATAACGAATGTAAAAATATGTATATATATTACACATCATGTAATATACTCTCTTTTTAAACTTAAATATGTATTAAAATTAATTTATTTTTATATACGTGCCAACTCACATTTAAGGTGGATTAATATTGAATAAACAAAAAAAAAAAAAAATGGAAAAATAAGGAAAATCGCAAAAAAGCAAAAAAAAAATGATAAGACAACAAAAAAAAAAAGGGATAAAAAATTGTTAATAAAAATGTATGTGTTATAGTGGTTATAATTAATGTAGATTAAATCTCTATATTTTTCTTTATTTTACAATGTTTTATGAATTTTACTTTTATTATTTTTATAAAAACGAAAGCATTGTTGCACAAAAAAAAAAAAAAAAAAAAAAAAAAAATGTTCAAAATAATGTAATGAAACTGACTTAAATAAAAAACAAACAACATCAATATTTATTTAATTTAAAAAAAATTGAAGTACACACAAGTTTCAACAAATAAAAAGGAAGCTTACGTAACTCTTGAGCAGTTGTGAGAAAAAAAAAAAAATGTACATGTCTATATATATTTAAGAATAAGTGCATGTACGTTCTTTTCAAATTGTAATTTGTTTCTTATAATATCAATTTCCAAATAAGTCTCTATTTTATGTATGTTATTACAAAAAAAAAAAAATAAAAAAAAAAACATGTGTAATGGAAAATTCAAAACACATTTTTAAAATTGTTTGTACAAAAAGCAACAAAACATAAAAAATAAAAATTAAAATGTAACAAGTTAAAAAAAAAAAAAAATCAACGAAAGAAACTGTGGTATTTGATAATAAAAAAAAGCATGTCCATTTTTTTACGCATATATATGTATATTACACATATTGAAAGCTCGGAACGAAATTTAATAAAATGAATAAAAAATTAAAATATTAAAACTTTTTTAAAACTAAAAATGAAAACTGTTTAGCGAAAGGTACAGATCCAAAAAATTATATTTACTCATACATAAGAACGTACATAATATATGGTATATTTTATATATATATATATATATATATATATATATTGTTCCTTAAAGTTTTATTTTATTTTAAAACATAACTATTTCAATTTTATTGTATTATCTTTATAAAAATGTTCTCATTTTTTTGATATACATTCAACAACTTGGTAACTATTAACAAAAAAAATTAAATAAATAAAAAAAAGCCTTATTGTGTGTAATCATATTTACGAACATATATTTTTTTTTTTTTTATATATGTCATACAACTCCTTAGCCTCGATTGTATCATAAGGACTAATAAGACCATAAATGTTTTCATTCTGTAGTAAACTTTTTTTTTTTTTTTTTAATTTTTTTTTTTTTTTTTTCATTTTATTTTTGTTTTCATCTACATAAAAATTTGTTTTTTTATACACTATCGTATTGTTACATCTATTGCTATCGTATTTTTTCGATTGTATTTTTTTGCACTTGCACGTCCTACAACTGTGTATCTTGTTGAAATTATTGATTAAGTTTAGCTCTTCCTACATAAAACATATGTATATATATAATATATATATAATGTATAAATTTGTAAATGCCACCGTGTATAGGTATTGTTATGTGATATGTGATATAAATGTAAAATAAATAAATTGAAGAATAAAAGAAGCACGACGCATCAAAAAAAAAAAAAAAAAAAAAAAAAAAAACACATATATGTTCATATATTCACGTGATAAACCCAATTGTTAATATAAGTATTTGATAATACTAACACATGTTTACTCAATGAGTTATAAAAACTAACCTTATCATCTACAAAGCAACATTTTACGCATCTTGTTAAAATGTTAATATTTTTCAAGTAGTTAAGATTTTCTATAAGTGCTCTGAAAAAAAAAAAAAAAAAAAGACCCAAGTTGGAATGGAAATATAGTGTTAAATACGTTTCACGTATATGCTTGCATAAAAAAAAAAAAAAAAAAAAAAAAAATATATATATATATATATATATATATCTTTAAACCATATTTTAAAAAAAGCTTAATAAATTTAAAAGAGTAGAAAAAAAATTACATAATGTTACTAAAGAAACCATCAGTACGTTTCACAATATTATTAAAAACACTATTATGTTGTTCTATGTTTTTATTATAAGCATCTAATTTTTTTTTTAAGTTTTCAATTCGCTCTCTTTGTTCTAATAACTGAATATTATAGAGACTACACATATATTCAACTCCCACACACCTCCTTACCGTTGAATTCATCTGCACATAATAATAAAAAAAAAATAATAATAATAATAATAATAATAATAATATTATTATATTAAAGAACAATTAAAAAGAAAAAAAATAATAATTTGAAGTATCTTATATTAACAGTAGTGATTGTGATCACATATGTGTGTTATATGCACATAAGTGTGTATGTATATCCTTTTTGTTTTTCTTTTTTTTTTTTTTTTTTTTGTAAAAAACGAACAATTAACATAATATACACTTCATACCTGTTTATACTCATTTTCCATTTTTGCGTTTAAAGCTTTTTGATAATATTAAAAAAAGTAAAAAATTATATATTTTAAAAAACATAAATAAAATAAAAATATATAAATAAAAAGTTTAGTTTTATTGTTTAATTTTAAAAAAATGACCAATCTTAATGTTTAAATCGTGTACATCTTAAAATCTAAAAAAAAAAAAATAGCATAAAAAAAAAAAAAAACAGAATAAAAAAAAAATAGAATAAAAAAAAAAATAGAATAAAAAAAATAATAGAATAAAAAAAATAATAGAATAACAAAATGAAATAGGACAAAAAAGTAAAATGTAACAAAAAAATAAAGTAAAATAGAAAAATAAAGTAGAACAAAAAAATTAGGTAGAATAACGAAATAACCGAATAAAAAATAAAAATATATTTTTTTATGCAAAATATTTTTACAACAGTAATACCGAACATAACAGAATCATTACTTCTGATATTACTGTGTAGTTAAAAAAAAAGAAAAAAAAAAAAAAAATGAAATAAGCATACATTTATTTGTATACATGTTTATATGTTTGAAGGGCGATAAAATATTTTAATATTTTTCACTTGATAAAAAACGATACCATTTTTAATTAGATTAATAGTTCAATGTATTTTTAAAAATAAAAATACAATTAAATGTGCAAAATTGTTATAAATTGTTATAGTATTAAGGTGCAAAGGAAAAAAAAAATAACATATTTTTTTATTTTTTACATTTTTTACATTTATTTATTTTGGTAACCATTAAAACATAATATATTTTTATATCTATTATGAACGTATGCATTGTTGTGTTTTCTAATTCTATGCTATAAAATTGTAAAATATTACATCTATTATTATATATGTTTTGTGCGTCTGTGTTTCATGTGCTTATCCGTTTGTATTTTTTTTTATTTTTTTTTTTATTTTTTATTTGTTTATTTATTTATTTATTTATTTTTTTTTTTGTATTGTTGTTTATTTTGATAAGTGTGCAACTAACAAATATCACCAAAAGATAAGTATAACTGTTTAATATATTTTTTATTATTTACTTTTTACACATATTCATGCACACATATCCACAACGGGGAACAACTCAGGGATAGCCATTGTAAATACAAAAAATTAGAATAATATATTAACATATATATTGTTATTATTAAAGTTTATTTAAAATAATACAATTTTCAACTTTGAAAAAGGTTAATATACATATGTACATTAATTTGTAGCTGTTGTTTTCATAATAATTTCGTTTGCTTAATATTTTTTAGATTTTAATACCAACAAAAAAAATATATATAAATATGTATATAATATATATTATATACATGTTCATTTATCCATCTACCTGTTTATTCAGATAAATTAGTTTTTATATATAACTTTTTTTTATTATTCATTTTTAACACGTAAAAAAAATAAAAAATAAGAACATCACTTAGGGAATTTATTTTGCTTTTAATTTGCCCTTTTCAATTTGTACTTTTTATTAGAAAGAATATTTATTTATGTATGATGTATGTATGTAAGAAGGGTAAATATAAAGAATAAGAAAAAAAAAAAAAAAAAAAAAAAAAATTGAGCACTATTTTCAAATTAATTGTTCATTCCAAATTAAAAAAAATATAGTAGCCAAAGTATCAGTACAATTAAAAAAAAAGTAATAATAATAAAAAATAAAAAAGAAATATTATTCTGATATTTGATCAACAATCAAATTGGTTTATTTTTATATTATTATATTATTATAATTTTTTTTTTTTTTTTACCGTTTTGAAAAAATAACTGAAGCAGTGTTACATAAAGATTATAAACATATATACATAACTATATATATATATATATATATATATAAATATGTATACATGTATATGAATTAATCTACTCATTATTTTAAGTGTTTTTACAATTTATATTAATAATATACTTAAAATCTTTTAATCTAAAAAGTAAACATTTTTAATTATTATTCTTGTCATTTTTAATAAATAAAAAAAAGGACATATATATATATATATATATATGAGCACATATATATGAGTATATGTGGTTATATGGTTACAGTTTATTAGAATCTGACTAAACAGTAAAAAGTAATATAATTGTATAGATTTTTTTTTTTTTTTTTTTGTTTAAAGTTTAGTGTTTATAATTTTGTATGTTAATACAAACTTACCAATGGGTAATTTTATTGGCATAGAGAGTTCGTTTAATTATGTTAATGTGACGAATATTATAATTAATGAAAAAAATAAAAAAATAAAAACAACATATGGTTTAACTGGTAATGGTTTAACTGGTAATGGTTCAAGTGGTAATGGTTCAAATGGTAATAGTTCAAATGATAATAGTTTAAATGGTAATAGTTTAAATGGTAATATTTTAAGGGAAAATATAATTAATTATGTACATGTACATAATAACAAAGTTAATTTTTCAAATAATGGTACTTTATTAAAGAACTCATGCGAGAAAGATTTAGGAAAAAGAAATGATATTATTACTAATAATGTATTAAGCATAAATTATAGAAAAAATAAAAAAGATATGTTTGAATATTTGTTGGATATAGAACATATGATCGAACATAAGGTAAATTTTATTATAATAAAAAATGGATTCGAAAAAAACGAAAACAACAAAAATAAATATAGTAACTTTTATATGAACGAGCTAGTTCAATACATTAAAAATGAAGAAAAAAAAATAGATGGGGATTATAATAGTAATATAAATAAAAAATACAATTTGTTTAACAAGTTTCTTAAATATTGTTCAAGTAATAATAATACAGAAAGGGTGAGTAACAACAGTAAAAGTGTATGTAAAGAACACAAGGATGATATCAATTTAGAGTTAAATGAGAATAAAAAAAATGGAGGAAAGGAACAGGACAAAAAAAATTGCAGTGATGACGAAGATGAAAACGACGAAGACGAAATAGCAGTGATTTTTTTTTTTAGTTTTAAAATAAAACATATAAAATATAGCATATTAAAATGCAAAGAGAACGTAGTAAAAAATTTGAAAATAAATTTAACAGGAAAAAAAAGTAAGTATATAAAAAAATGTTTAATGGAGCTAAAAATAATGGAGAATATACATTATTTTAAGGAAATAAAATGTTTAAGAGAAAGTATAAATTTTTTAAAAAAAATATATCCTGGTAGTTTATATGATTTAGTAATGTCCAACAATGTTAGTGAGGACGGTAATAATGGTAGTACTACTAGTAGTAGTAGTAGTAGCAGTAGTAGTAGTAGTAGCAGTAGTAGTAGTAGTAGCAGTAGTAGTAGTAGTAGTAGTAGTAATACTAATAGTGGCGAAGGTAATGATAATAAAATAAATAGGATAAAAAAAAACTCAGTTGTAAAAAAAAAAAATTCTAAAAAAGATAATTTTGAGCAACATTTTTTAAATAAACAAGAAGTTAATGATTTATGTCCATATGTGATAGTACATATGAAAAGAGGTGTTAGTTACCATTTTGTAAATGAAAAAAATTATATTTATCGTATTGGTACTGGTATGGCTGGATATAAAACAGTACAAAATTTATTTTTTTTAACAACAGGTAAATTTTATTCAATAGAAAAAATAGTAAAACTTTCTAAAAAGGGAACACATAACAACTTTGATATGTTAGTTGGTGATATTTATGGAGACTCTTATACAAAAGCTGGTTTGGATAAAAATTTAGTAGGATCCTTTTTTGGTCAAGCTCAAAAAAATATTCATAATAATAACAGCGAGAATGAAAATATGTTTAAATGTAATATAAAAAAAATAGTTGATAATGTTGCTGTTTCGGATTCTGATAATGCTATTGGTGATGGAGATAGTTATAGTGACTCCTTTAGCAATAGCAGTAACAGTTATAGTAAAACAAAGGAGGAGCTAAAGGAGGAACTAAAGGGAGAACCCTTGCAATGTCTTAAGAGCAGTTATAGTGATTCGAATTTAAACCTAACATATAATAAACAAATAAAATATTTAAAAGAAGGTATTAGACGAAATATTATTTTAGAGGATTCTAAAAGTAAAAAAAATAAAAAAAATAAAAAATGCGAGAATGACGGGAAGGGAAAAGAAGAAAAAAAATATGGTTATATATTACCGAAAACTAATAAATTTGGAATTGAAAAATCAAATAAATGTATTACTCACAAAATGTATAATACAGAAATTGACGGAGAAATTAAAAGAGGAAATAATATTGGACATGTAACAAACTGTGATAGTGAAGAAAAAACTTTATTACAAGAAAGAGGCTCTGTAAATGCGAATAATAATAGTAGTAGCAACAGTAGCAATAGTAGCAACAGTAGCAATAGTAGCAATAGTAGCAATAGTAGCAACAGTAGCAATAGTAGCAATAGTAGCAATAGTAGCAATAGTAGCAATAGTAGCAATAGTAGCAATAGTAGCAATAGTAGAAACAGTTGTAATAAACCTAGTGCAGATTCACTTACTTATACAGAGAAAAATAAATTAAATACATCACAAATAAGTACTTGTAAACCCAAATATAGTCAAAAAAATAGTGATAAAAATAGTGATAAAAGGAGTGATAATCAAAAAGAATATGATTTATCAAGATCTTTGTTATCAATGGTTATATACAACATAACACAAATTGCTTATATTCATAGCAAATTGCATAATATTGGACATATTTTTTTTGTAGGTTTTTTATTAGATAGATCACCTTGTATGGATTTATTTAAAATTTTTTTACGTTTTGCATATAAAAATAAAGAGAAACTATATTTCATTCAACATTCTGAGTATACTAGTTGTTTAGGGGCAGCTTTACAATCATTAAGTTGGGATAATTTACTTTTCCAGATTTAAAATAAAACTTTTTTTTTTTTTTTTTTTTTTTTATTTTGAGTATATTTTTTTATCTCATAAAACTTACATATACTGATTTATATAAATAAACCACTATAAACCATTTGTTTTGTATATGAATACTCATTTGTATGCATATACTTAAATATTTCATACTTTCTTTTTTTTTTTCATCGTCATTTTTATTTATTTATTTTTTTATTTTTTTTTTTTATTTTTTTTTTTTTTTTTTTTTTTTTTTTTTATATAAAAAATTACAAAATTACAAAATTACAAAATTACAAAATCATTATGCGTTTTAAAAAAATTTATATATTATGATGCTACTATTTTTATGGTAATTAAACTTTATATATTTTACACTTTTAGTTTGAATTGCTAAATTTACAAACATATAATTTTTTCAATTATGTTATTGTATTACTGTATTATATATGAAAAAAAAAAAAAAAAAAAAAAAAAAAATTACGGTTTAATAAATAACTATTTTATTGAGGTTAAAAAATGTTATATAAAAAAATGTGGACTAAAAAAAAGATGTTTTTGGTATACTGTTTAATTTAGTACATGCACATATATGTATATATATATATGTATATATATATATATATATACATATATATATGAGCATATTTATTTGCAGACTCTTACGTAAAAAATACATTGAATTCAAGTGTGTTACAGATTGTAAAAAGACCCATCCAAAAAAGAACAAATTTATAAAAAAGGAATCATGTAATTAAACAAAATTTAAATGTAATTAAACAAAATTTAAAATTAAAAATTGATAATTGAAAGTTGAGAATTGAAAGTTGAGAATTGAAAGTTGAGAATTGAAAGTTGAGAATTGAAAGTTGAGAATTGAAAAAGTGTCACATTATCTGAAAGGTAAAAAAATGAAGCAATATTAAAAATGCAAAGAAAAAAAAATAATAAATAATAAAGCACAGTTGTAAACTTAAAAAAACAAAAACAAAGAGTGGTTAAAAACATAAGCAAGTGTAAAAAGTAAAGCATTGCTGTGAGCAAAAAAAAAAAAAATAAAAAATAAAAAAAAAAAAATATATATACATATATGTGAAAAAGTAAAACATTGCTAAAGAAAAAAAAAATAAAATAAAAAAATATATAAAAATAAAAAAATAAAAATAAAAAATAAATAAAAAGTTTACTGTTTTTGTAAAAAAAAAAATAACATATAAACAAAGATTAAAGCAAAAAAAAAGCCCTTAATAAATAAAAAAAAAAGCGCTTAATAAATAAAAAAAAAAGCGCTTAATAAATAAAAAAAAAAGCGCTTAATAAATAAAAAAAAAAGCGCTTAATACGTAAAAAAAAAAAAAAAAAAAGCTTAATACGCAAAAAAAAAGAAGCATAAAACACAAAATGACAGTAGAAAATAGAAATTTTAATAAAATAAGAGATATCAATGAAAGTAATACTTCAGGTACGTGCAACAATATGGATATTGAAGATGAAATGAAAACTATGGATAATTTTAAAGAAGTTTTAAACATGCATAGTAATTTTAATTCATCTGTTAATGAAAAGAAAAGGAATTTTTCTTTTAAAGAAAAAAAAACGGATGAAAAAGAAAAAACAAAATGTATTAAAAAAAAAAAAAAAAACTTAATAGTGGACATGTTGAATTGTCCTCTATATTATCATCTTAATCTTCTTAGTATGATTTCATTTATTATCGGTAGTTACTTTTTTGATGTTAGTAGTTTGTACATATATGGATGTATACTTTTTGCAATTGGATGTGCAGCTTGTGGTTATAGTAATATAGTGGCTATATGTAATAGTAGTTGGGGAAAAAAAAACGAAATGTTAGGATTTATATGTTATGCTTTAGGGTGTGGAATTTTTACTATAGGATGTATTTATTGTTGTTTTAGAGATGACAACTTTTCAGTAATTTCATTTATTACAGGAAGTGTTTTTTTTTTAGTTGGATCTATATTATTTATTTATTCATTAAATTTTAGAAAATTAAAAACTATAGATTATAATATTTTTGTTGTATATTTTGGAAATTTTATTGGAAGTATTTTATTCACTATTGCTAGTTTTATGTTTTTTAGACAAGAATTATATGATTGGGGTTGTTACTTATATATTGTTGGAAGTGTATTATTCACAATTGCTGCATTTTTTGATTATATATGTTATATAAATAATACCTCTTAACATATAAAATAATAATTATATAAACATAAATACGTACATAAGTATGTATATAAATATGTACATTTTTTTTTTAAAATGATTTACTTTTTTTTGTATTTTATTATTTTGTAAAAAAATTTTTGTTTTTATTTATTTGCTCATTAGTTAATTTTTTATTTTACTAATATTTTGAATTATTGTGTTTTACAGTTTTTTCTTAATTTTTTTTATTCTTTAATCTTTCTCCTTTTTAACTTTTATTTGAATACAATTATTTGTTTATTTATTACAAATTTTTGTTTAATTATTACAAATTTTTGTTTAATTATTACAAATTGTTGTTTAATTATTACAAATTGTTGTTTAATTATTACAAATTGTTGTTTAATTATTACAAATTTTTGTTTATTTATTACAAATTTTTGTTTAATTATTACAAATTTTTGTTTAATTATTTTTTATTTCAATTTTGTACATTCTGTTATGTTGTACAGATTGTAATAAGTTGTCTATTATCATTGCTTTTTTTTTTTTTTCTGTTATTTTAAAACAATTTAAACTATATTACACTTAAATTTTTTTGTTTTGGGGGATAATTCTCAGAAAAAAAAAAAAAAAAATAAAAGCGTATTCGCTTTCATAAAATAAAGAATATGTACAGCTTGTTTAGCCAAGCCAAACATGTATTAGATATATTTTTTATTATTTTAATAGTTCCTTTTTTTTTTTTTTTTTAGCATATCTACTTGTATATTAAAAAAAAAAAAAAGCTGTAGTTATGTATTTATCACATAAAATGTTTGCAAATATATTTATGTTTTTTATGTTTTTTATGTTTTTTTTTTTTTTTTTTTTTTTTTTTTTTTTTTTTTTTTTTTTTTTTTTTTTTTTTTTGCGGAGGGGGGGAGAGCTATTTGTATGTTAATGTGATTTTAAATTTTCAATGTAGCTCATAAGAATTGGCACAAGTATTTCGACAATAAAAAGTATGTGATGGGCTTAGTACAACAAAGGTTACATGAATTATGTAAAAAAAGGAAAAAAAAAAATAAAATAAAATTGAAAAACGGTTAGCTCTTAAAGTCCATAATGATTTAAGGTGTACATATATATAGAGAGAGAAAAAAAAAAAAAAAAAAAAAAAAAAAGGATTACACAAGTGAGGCATTCAGTTGTTAACAATTAAAATGGATATATATATATATATATATATGTAATAATTATTTGTCGGTTGTATATGTTCATATTCGTGGGTGTATATATATGTAGGTACCTTACAAACACAAAAAAAATTGTAAAAAGATGCTAATCAAGCCAAAAAAAACAACATGATAAAAAAAATTATACTGTGACTATATATGTATGTATCTTTATGCATCGGTATGTATCCGTATGTTTAGATATGTATATAAATATGCCTTTTTGTTTTGTTTTTGTTTAAGAGTTAAAGCATATTTACATTAAAGTTTCTTTTCCCCTGTCCGTGCTCCTGCCCCTTTTTTTTTTTTTTTTTTTTTTTTTTTTTTGGGGGGAAGGGGAAAAATGCAATTTATCTCAAGAAGATTTAGCAAATATAGTGAATGTAAAAAAGTAGCAAGTTTATTTTATTCCAAAACATTTAGTACATATAATAAGAATTATGTTTACGATCAATATGAAAGTATTATAAATTTGGGAAAAAAAAATCCTGATCAAATAATAGAGTTATTAAATAAAATATATAGAGATAGAATATATGATACAGAATTAATAAAATGTGTAACAAATCAAATTTATGATTATAGTGATGAATTTTTTGGACCACAATTAATAAAAATATTAGAGTTATATGTAAAATTAAAATATTCAGATGAGACATTACTTGGTATTGTATCAAACCGAATAGATGATCTTGTTAATATAAAATCTTGTTTAAGAGTAAAAAAATTAATTAATATATATAAACAATTAAATTTACATCATCCAGTTGTTAAATTACCATTAATAGAACAACTAAATGAAAATATAAATGATTATACTAATGAATTAATTTCTATAATAAAAAATATATCATACTTATACATAGATTCTTACACCGCTTTAAATGTTATAAACAGAATAATAATAAATTATGAATACTATGATAAAGATATATTTACTATATATGAAGCATATAGTAGATTAGATGACTATAATCAAACATTTATTGATTTATTTAATAACAATAAAATAAAACAATTGGAACAAAACGAAACTTGTTGTAATTTAAAAGATTTTATAAAATTTATGAGTGCAAATAAAAGATTAAATTTAGAAGAAAATAGTTTTTTACATTCTCAACTTGAAAAAAAAATCAATAATATTAAAACAGTTTCTCCAAATAATATATCATATATTCTTTTACTTATGTTGTCTAACAAGTTCCAACATGATGGTTTGTTTGAACTGATTATGATTAATATAGAAAATTATGTTAACAAAAATGTAAGTAATAATATTACTACAACTGATTATAATCAAAACGGTGGTATAAACGGTGGTATAAATGGTGGTATAAATGGTGGCATAAATAGTGGCATAAATAGTGGCATAAATAGTGGCATAAATAGTGGCATAAATAGTGGCAATATAAAAAGAGACTTATACTTTTATGATTTTAGTAATAATTCATCTACTGAAACATATAATTATAACATAACAAATTTTTTATCCAATAATATATCCATACAAAATAAAAAAAATTATAAGAACCTATTTAACGAACCATTAATTGAAGAAAGTTCTTATAATAGCACATGTAATAATTATAATTTAAATTTTTTACCTTTCCATATACTTTTATTAATTTTATTAAATTATAATAATAGTAACATGTTAATTTATTTATTAAATATTTGTGTAAATGAATATTTATTTTTATATGACACTTCGAATTTTATATATTTATTATATGCTCATACCCTTTTACTAGTACAGGAAAAAAAATTAAATAAAAAATTAATTACAGAAATCGAAACAAATATAATAAAATTATTTTTATCTCTTCAAAATATATATAAAAGTACTTCCATTAATAATAAAAAAATTATATATAAATGTTTTTTATATAATAAAAAAATTATTGAAAATAATAAAAGTTTGCAAAAAATACATGACGATTTATTATATACAGAACAATTCTCATTATTACCAGCATGTTATTCTAACTTAAATTTTAGTGACCTAGAAATATTGAAATGTGCGACATCATCTTATTTAAAAAATAAAAATGATAACTTTGTTTTTTGCTATTTAAATAAAAACGATTTTTATTCAACCAGTCAGTATAACTATGACAATTTATTATTAAGTGTTAAATTTAAAATTGAGCTTTTAAAAAAAAACTACGACCCAAATCGTATCAAGGTATTATATAAAGACGAACTTATGAAGGTATAGTTACGCATGCGTGTGTACTGCAATTATATGTACTTACTTATATATATATATATTCATCAGTTGAATATAGAATGGTCAGTCCGTATGGCTCGAAAAAAAAAAAAAAAAAAAAAACATACCTGTTTTTTCTCTTTTTATTTTTTAGTAAATTGTATATTTTGCTTGCCAAAAAAAAAATAACTGCCTTATGTATATACATACATACATATTCAACAACTGTTATACATTTTTAGTGAATTTTTTTAAACAAAGTTAATGTTTTTCTATGCTTTAATGTTTTAATTTGTAAACAATTTAACATGCGATATAGGTTCTTAAAAAAAAAAAAAAAAATAATATATAAAATATCATCATATGTATAATAAATAAATTAGAAGCCATTCTAATTTAAGGATATATAAAAAAAATAGACATTTTTTATAAAAAAATAAAATGAATAATAAAAGAGTCAGTGTGTCTAAACTGTTTTAAATATGTATATATTAAGTATGTGTGTATGTATTCTCAAAATGGTTAAAATGGTTGAAAATGTGAAGACAAACACGTAAGTAGATCAGTTAGGTAAAAAAAAAAAAAAAAAAAAAAAAAAAAAAAAAAACAATATGGTAGAATATGGTAGGATAATGTAAATACAAGATAAAATCAAACGATTTAATGATTTTTTTCTCTCTCAATGACCTCGGGGTAAAACTTAACCAAGATAGTTGTATTTTGGTTTTGTTCATTTTCATAAATCGTGTGTGCAGTTACCTCTGCTTGAAATTCGGAGCTGCATAAGAACCCTTCAACAATTCCTGCAGCAAAAGAAGCGCAATTAATATTTCCATAATCTTTAGGTACTGTTATATATTTATTTAATAAAATATTTTTATCACAAATCATATATTCGTAAATACTATCTTGAGATTTCAATAAATCAGATGAATGTTGAAATAAATATTTCCATACATGTTTAGATATAAAAGTTAAAATATTAAGTATAGTTATACTTCTTTTCATTTTATTTTTATAGTATAAATATTCACTAAGTTTATAACCAACTCTTAATCCAATTTCATGTAACGCATCTTCAAGCCTATAACCTTTTTTACTTTTGTATAAGCAGTATTGTACTATTTCACTAAATAGTATACTAAACGCACTTAAACTTATGTCTCGTTTAGCTTTGTTAAGTTCTTTCTCGACTGAATAAATACCATTTTCCATTCTGATTAAAACTGTGCACGATAAATATAAGCATACATATAAAAATATAAATATATATACAAAATATGTATGTGTTCGTATAGTACTAGGTTTTTTTTTTTTTTTTTTTTTTTTTATCATAAAATTCCAAAAAATAGAAATAAAAAAAAATAAAGCTTTTTTATTATTTATCTTTAAATTGTTTATATATATATATATATATCTTTTGTAAACATTCAAATAGTGGTTATTTTAATGTTCGTGTTTCGTATGTTTAGTAAGCTATTTAAAATGCTCGTATTTTGTTATACCTAATATATCGTGGCAATTAATTCATTGTTTATTATTTTGATTTTTTTCGTAAATTGTTTACTTGTAAGTGAGAAAAAAAAAAAAAAAAAAAGCATAAACGTATATGTACTTATATATATATATATGCATGTAGACGTTTGTATGTAGAAGTTTGTATGTAGAAGGCTAGGAGGCATTTGTATGATGTAATTATCTACTGGTAGTTTTTTCAATTAAATTATTTTTTTATTTTATTTTATTTTTTTAATTATATTTTAATGTATTAATGTTTTAGAAGAAACGAACGAGCAGCTTTTTTTTAAAGTAAAAACCCATTTTTTATTTATTTATTCTTTTATTTTTTTTGTTACTATATGTGTCTGAAAAATTATTATATTTTCGTTGAACTTCTTAAATACACAAAACATGTATAAAATGCAAGTATATCATTTGTGCATTGGAACTGTTTTCCTGTAAAACATTTAAAAAAAAAAAAAAAAAAAAAAAAATTATGTTTACATTAATATTAAAATTTTTTATATTTTAACACATATTTTATGTTTTGTGTTAGAAAAAAAAATTGACGTGTTATATGTACATATGTATATGTACATGCACATGGATTTGTATGTGAGCGTGTTAAATTAGAATGTAGCACAAGAAAAAAAAAAAAAAAAAAAAAAAAAAAAAATGTTACGTTTTTACTACATAAATAAAAAACATTTATTTATTATTTTTTTAAACTGCTGTTTAATAATGAACAATCGTTTTGTGAGCTGTAATAAAAAAAAAAGAAAAAAAAAGTAACAAAATGCGGTATTTTTCTATAATTTGAATGTACAAAAAAAACAAATAGAACGGTATATTTTATTGCTTAACACTTTTTGAAATTATTATTATTTCTTCTTTTTTTTTCATTTTTTTGAGTAATTTCATGCCCTTTAGAATGACATTACTATACCGTAACTTTTATTCTGTCAATTTATACTATGAAAAAAAGTTTCCAAAGTATATTACTTTAAATGTTTATTTATATATTTGTTTATGTATTTATCTGTAATTTATTAGTTAAAAAAAAAAAAAAACATTTATCTTATGACCAGTAAGAAATAAAAGTATAGATAAATAAAATGATAATATTTTTTTTTCTTTTTCATTTTCATGTTTTTAATACAAAAATTGTATTATATATGCATATACCAATCATTTATTACATTATTCATCTAGCATGTTTTTCCTTATTTTAGAAAAAAAAAAAAAAAAATTATTCAATTAATTAGAACATACATACAAGGATATATATCGAACCGATTACAAATTGCTTCCTGCATTCATATCGATTGGTCTAGTGTATGCAATTAAGCTAAGTATATATGTATATCTACAATTATTTAATATAGTTTAGTTTCATTATTATTATTTATTCATGAACTTAAATCATATATACACACACATACACATATATATATATATATATATATATATGCATGTGTTATATTTATGATAAAATAATTATTATCTAGATGCAAATAAATTGTTGTTTCCATAAACATAAAATGTTAACGGCATTTTTGCTAAGTGAAAAAAATGTTACAAAAAAAAAGTAGTAAACAGGGTAATAAAAAAAAACGGGAAAAACATTAGTGATACTTACACAAAATAAAAGTCTCATTTTTGTTGAATTTTCATAGAAAAACATATTTTATTAAAATTTTGTAATTGTAAAGAAGAAAGTACCTTTTTGTATATTGATAAGTGGCATATATGCTTTAAGCTTGTACAATATATATATATATATTAGATATGTACGTACTACCGTGTAACATTTTTATTCCAAATTACCATTATTGTAGTATACCCAATTCATTTTTTTATTTTAATGAAAAGTGTTACATAAGATTTTTATCAGTTGTTATATAGACATTGTTTTAAAAAGATTATGTGATTATATATACGTTTATAGTACATAAAAAAAAAACATGTATATAATATATTATTGATTTTTGCCCGTGTTTTTTTTTTTATTTTCTTATTTTTTTCATACCATAAAAAACATTTTATTGTTTATTTTACATACAAATTTTTCTACAATAAAGCACTATTTAAAAAAAACACTAATGTATATACATAAGATAAAACTGATTAGTAATTATTCCTAACAAAAAATTATAAAAGAAATGGTAAAAAAAAATTGGTATATTATGATTGTGTCATTTTCTCTTAAACTACGTAAAACAAAAAAAAAAAAAAAAAAACAAAAAAAAAAATAAAATAAGTCACTCAATCAATCAATCAGCCAACTAACCAATTAAAAAAACAAAGGAAAATAAAAATAGTTAGTTCATATATACTAAGTCATTTATTATTTATAAAGACATAAAGCTGTTCTAACTGATTTTTTTGTAAAAAATGAAATGTTACTCAATACAAAATGTTACTTAAATAAAGTACTATTTAGTTTTGTTTAGATATATAAGATGGGAGAAAAAAAAAAAAAAAAAAAAAAAAAAGCTATCACGACTAGCAGGTATAAAAAATTAAAGCGCTAAAAAAAAAAAAAAAAAAAAAAAAAAAAAAAAAAACCCCCAAAAAAAAAAAAAAAAAAAAAAAA
>CABPSV020000195.1:0-17154 GCA_902459845.2 Hepatocystis sp. ex Piliocolobus tephrosceles
CACTACTACCATTATTATCACTACTACCATTATTGCCACTACTACCATTATTATCACTACTACCATTATTGCCACTATTACCATTATTGCCACTACTACCATTATTGCCACTACTACCATTATTATCACTACTACCATTATTGCCACTACTACCATTATTATCACTACTACCATTATTGCCACTACTACCATTATTGCTATTTTTTATGTCGGTCTTACTTTCGCTGCGAACTCCAAAAGAATTTAAATATGCATCAATATCAACAGTTGACTCACACAGAATTTGACTGTTTTCGTCTTTTAAGTTTAAAGGGTTCATAGATTTAACAATTAAAATTATTTCTTTATATTTGTTAATACTTTTTTTATAACAATTGAATTTAAGGATTTCTATTACGTTTGTTTTTTTCGGTTGGAATGTTTTAGAATATGCTGTGTTTGACACACCACTTAACCATTCATTGGTTTTATTCTCCCACACTTGATCATACGAATCGTATGTTTTAAAATAAGACACATATTTAATATCTTTGTTATAATTGAACAGTTTCCTCAAAATAAAGCTGAGTGTTTTGTTCTTTTGTAATTTTTCAAGTACATTATTTTTAATATAACTTTTTCCAATAAATTCATTTATATTTTGTAATGCCATGATGTTATTAGCAATGTTTAATTCTACTTCGTACTGGGTTTTAATTTTATAATCACCTAATTCTAGTATTAGTTTTATATTTTCATTAAAACCTTTCATATTGTCCATATCGATGTTAAATGTATCAGAATACCATTTATGAGAATGGTAATATTCAAATTCTAATAACTTATTTATAATGTTTTGTTTGTTTAAATATGTTAAAGTATTTTTTATTTTTTTTATGTTTTTATACAAATCTTCCTGCGTTTGCGTTTGCTCTTGTTTTTGTTTCCTTTTTTTTTTTTTTTCTTCTACTTCTGCTTTGACGTAATTTTCATAGATTGCTTCATCTTCCATTTTATTTATATATATTTTTTTTTTTTTATATGCTGCTTTTAGTTTATTTAAACCACTTTGAACATTATCAACTGAATTAGTAATCATTTTTTTATTTATATTTTTTAATGGATATTTAGATGATATGCTTTTTCTTTTCCATTTAGTAAATTTACTTTTTCCATCTTTATAATCGCGGTTTAACATTTCAAAGTAATTTGGTTTTTCCTCTATTTCGTTGGTAGAACTATTTTGGTTTTTGTGTTTTACGCTTAACGATTCTTGTTGATAAGGAAAAAACTTAAAAAAATTGTCATCCACCTTTGGTTTTTTTATTGTCTCACCTGTTTTGTCTCCTGTTTTGTCACCTGTTTTGTCTCCTGTTTTGTCACCTGTTTTGTCTCCTGTTTTGTCACCTGTTTTGTCTCCTGTTTTGTCACCTGTTTTGTCTCCTGTTTTGTCTCCTGTTTTGTCTCCTGTTTTGTCACCTGTTTTGTCTCCTGTTTTGTCACCTATTTTTTCATCTGTTTTTTCATCTGTTTTTTCATCTGTTTTGTCATCTGCTTTATTATCACTACTGTTTTTATTACGTAAACTGTCCAATGTAAATTTCTTCTTAATATTATGTATTAAATTAAAAGAATGTTTTTTCTTTTTTTTATACATACTACTAGGATCGGATGTTGTATAATATGTGTTTTCCTTCCTGGTTTTGTCCAATTCGTTTTTTCTCCTTTTTCGATAATTGCTACTTTTGCTACTTCTGCCATTTCTGCTAGTCGTGAACCTGTCCAACTCAGTAAACTGATTTTTTAAATAATTATCGAAATCAATGTTTTTGTAATAAGGTACCAATGTAGCATTATAACAAACATGTGTATTTTTATTTCTGTTATTTTTACTGTATATAATAATAAAACATAATTCGTTATAATCTCGAAATATGTTAAAATTTACTATAGTATTGGTATATTTTCTATTACTGAACACTTTTTTTTTTTTTATATTATAATTTGTAATTTTAAAATGTATTTGACATTTTATATTTTTCATTTTAATTGTAAGTAAAAGATCATGAGTATATCCGTATGTATATCTTTCTATATGTTCTAATTTTTTAAATTCTGCTTTTTTTACTTTTTTTGTCCAACTATGACTATATAACAAACTACAAATTTTAACTGAATTTTCAGATAAATTTAATTCTGTATCGAATCCGTAAATAACCATTTTTTCCAAACAGCTTAAAGTTCTATAGATATTACTTTCGATTAAATAATATGTATTAGTGATAGGGTGTTTTTTTAGTTCCTCTTTTTTTAGCAGTTTATTTGCTATTGTATCTATTGTCAATGGTTTTTTTGTTGGTGCCTTTTCCGTTAAAGTGGGTGTTTTGGTATTTTCTTTATTTATCTGTGTCTTGCTTGTATCGATGCCTTTGTCGGTGCCTATATCAGTGCCTATATCAGTGCCTATATCAGTGCCTATATCAGTGCCTATATCAGTGCCTCCGACCGTTCCTCTGATAGTGCTTCCATCAGCACCCCCGTCGGTACCTCTGTCGACATTTATTACATTTTGTAAAAAAGATGCATTTTTTTGCATAAATATGTTTGGGGTAACTTGTTTATTAGCTTCGCCCATTTGACCATTTGCCTCTTTATACGCTTCCTTATGCTTCATCATCTTATTTTGGACCCTAATAAATTCAATCTTTTTATAAATAATATCGTATAATTCCTTTTCGTCCATTTTAACGATTGTGTTGTTTGCAAAGAACTTTTTGTGCATTTTAATAGTGTCTATTCTTATTTTGTACATAAATTGATCATTTTGTATAAGCGATATTATATGATTGTACATAAAAATAATGTGTTTTTCTTCATTAAAGGAGATTAATTCAAAAGGGTGTATATCTTGAACTTCTACTTTTATTAATTTGTTCAGAATATTAAAAGAAAAAGGTAATAGTTTATTTAAAAGTATCGTAATGTAGTATTTTAAATAAACGATTGAGTTTTTTTCGATCATATCATATACATATTGAAAAAGATTAATAGAAATACCAAAGTTCATTAAAAAAAAGTTTTTAAATTTTATAAAAATTTGCTCTATTTTATCATGATTATTCATAATATAATGTTGTATTTCAGGATACGTTTGTAAAAAATTTATTAAAATTTTGGTGTAAGATTCTTCTATAGTACTATTAAACAAAAACAATAAGTTTGATACTATAGCTCGATAGTCAATGTGTTCAATCAAATCTTGAATTAAACCTTTTTTAAGTATAAAATGTAGATTTGTTAAAATAGTAGTTATAAAAGTAATTAACTGATCTGATGATATATTTAATTTTAGTAGAACTATATATATGCTTTTAAAAAAACCATTTAATAAACCACTAGACATGATATCATTATATATATAATTTTTAGTTTTATTTAGGTTCAATGTATCATATAAAATATATGAAATATAGTTTAAAAGTTTTTTTCGTAAATTCGATTTACCAACGTAATGAAGTATTTTATAAATAGTCGAATCAGCATAATAAGTAATATATTTAACTGGTACAAGTGACCTTATTAATATATGACTAACTTTTACATGTTTTATATTACTTTTCCATAATTTATAATTTACGATCGATTCGATATATTCTTTTGTAATAATAGAATCTCCTGCAATATATATATTCTTACTCATCAATTCATCGAATAACATATTTGTAATTCTATAACTTTTATATTTATAAAAAACGGTTTCGTTAATAGATTCGATTAATCTATGAAATATAATTATGGCATTATACAAATTGTAAATATCTTTTTTTGTTAATAACCGTGTTATAATATTATATTGTTCACTTGGTATTGTGCGTAGGATGTTGTTGATATTATTGCTAGGGGTGGTGGATGTAACATTTTCAAAATCATTGTCGCTATTAAAAACATTGTTATTACTTTTGCAACTATTAGTATTATCGTCATCAAATGTATACAATTTTTTATATATACTTTCAAATGTGACATGATTAGGATTTATTAGTACATTATCATTTATTATTTTCCATCCAACTGCAAACGCATATTGCTCTTTATTTGCTGTTACGTATGTTTCTTCATAATTTTTACTAACTACTTTTGAATTATATAATATATGTTTATATTCATTATATGTTAATTTTTTATTTTTTAGTTTGTTTAAATCTTTATTTTGTAAATATAAATTTGCTTCAGAGAGTTTATTTATTATAAAATTTTCTGTATATATATTTGCTCCCATTTTCCAAAAAGCATCTTCTTCCATATATTTTAAATAAATTAATTCATTTGTTTTAAATGGTTCTATTTGTATTTTTGAAGCGTAATAGAACCACATTTCATAACCTATTTCTTCATCTGACATTTTTCTCAAACGTTTTGAATAATCTAAAATTTTCATTTCTTTATTTTCTAAGACTTTAAAATATATTTTAGTTAACGCAGTTGCACCTAATTTATTAAAATCATATTTTAAACAACAATCATTTATAACAGATATTTTGTTAAGAGTATTTAGTTTGACATTTTCTTTTTCGCTCATATTATTAATATGATTTAAAATATTTTCTAAATTAATTTGAACACATTTCATTAAATCTGTGACGATTTTTGTATTTTCACAAAAAATTAAATCCTTAAAACTGTTTATATTTTGTATATATATGTTATGTTTACGTAAGGCATCCGGATTGTTTGTTTTGCTCATTATTTCTTGTCGTTCAGACAAGTGTTCATTTATAACGTTTAACATATAATCCATCAATTCTAGAAAAGTATTAAATTGACATATTTTGTTTTTATAAGTAATTAACTGATTGTAAAAATGTTTTTGTATTTCTTCTCCGAAATAATTAAAATTATATTTTTTTATATAATTTATTATACTATTGATAGAGTTTTTTATCAAAATATTAGGCATATTCATTATTTGTTCATAAGTGAACTCAAAATTTATTTGCATGTGTGTGTTTATCGCTAGTAATAATTTATCCATTAATTTAAAAAATATTAAAATGTTTTTATAATACATAAAATATTGAAATTTTAATATATCTTCTTTTATTGATATTAATAAATTAAAAATATGTATTTTTTTTAATAAAAACAAGTCTATTTTTTTTTCAATTACTTTAAAATACTGACTGTAATACAAATCAGATTTAGTAGTATCAGTTATAAAATCATCTATATTGCATGAATTGTTCATATTATTAATGGAAAAACGGTCTTGGATATATAAAGGTACGATTTGGTTGTTAATATCTTCATATCTTTTTTCATTCTTAATTAATGTATATTTAACCATGTTTAATAAATTAATATAAAGAAAATAGTTAGGAGAAATCAAAAACATGTTATTATTTTGTATTAATATTTGAATACTATATTTAACCAGTTGTTTGTCATTGTATTTATATAAACGAATATCGTCGTTCGATATTTGTAATACACTTATTGGTCTTTTGAAATATTGAGATAACATAGGAATCAACCATACCATATTTTTATTAAACGGTTCGTTACGCAAATAACTTTCAAACATGAATCTAGCATATCCTCTTTTTAATAAAAAGCAGTTGTTGTAATTTGTGCATTTTAACACGAGTTTGTAAAAATTGAGCATACTTTGCAATATCTTATCAAAATAGGAAGACTCGCCTTTAAAAATGTTGTTTAAAGTGTGGTCATTTTCGTTTTGTGCACTTCCACTGTCCACACTACCACCTTCCACACTACCACCTTCCACACTACCACCTTCCACACTACCACCTTCCACACTACCACCTTCCACACTACCACCTTCCACACTACCACCTTCTACACTTCCACTTTCACCTTGCGTATTATTTTTTTTATCCAGTTGTTGTTTATTCTGAGTTAATAATGAAGATGTGTCTTTATCTTGTACCGACTTATCGATTTTTGATGATACTTTTTTTTTTTTTTCGACCTGTTTCTCATTAAACGATTTTAATTCTGTATCTATATTTATATGACCTTTTGGTAATATCCATTGTGCTATTTTTTTTTTCATTTTTTTACTTAATTTTAGTTTCCCTGTTTTAATTAAAAATCTGTTTTTATAAAAAATGTTATCGTATATAACCAGCATCGTCCGGATCAAGGTATTAACTAGTTCCTTTTGATCTTTTACATAAAATAGGTTGTATAACTTTCTCAACATAAGAATGTTGGTGGATGAGGTTGGAGAGTGTAAAACTAATTTTAATTCGGTGAATGTGTTGATATATAAGTGGCCTAATCCAACTAGAGAAAAAAAATAATAATTTTGTTTGTTTGCTTCGGCTGGTGCCCCTATTTGTTCTTGTTTTTGTTCTTGTTTTTGTTCTTGTTTTTGTTCTTGTTTTTGTTCTTGTTTTTGTTTTTGTTCTTGTTCTTGTTCTTGTTTTTGTTCTTGTTTTTGTTCTTGTTTTTGTTCTTGTTCTTGTTTTTGTTCTTGTTCTTGTTTTTGTTCTTGTTTTTGTTCTTGTTCTTGTTTTTGTTCTTGTTCTTGTTTTTGTTCTTGTTTTTGTTCTTGCTCTTGTTCCTTTTCCTGTTCCTCTTCCTTTTCCTGTTCCTCTTCCTTTTCCTGCTCCTTTCCCTTTTCCTGCTCCTTTCCCTTTTCCTGTTCTTGTGCTCTCGCGCGATACGACTGGTATGATGATAATACTGAAAATTTATATGGTTCCAACTCTTCAATAATTTTATTTTTTATTTGTATGTCGATTTTAAATTCTTCTATTTTATTTTTGGAAAAGGTTTTGTGTTCCATTTTTTTTTGTTTTTCTGTTTTTCTTAAAAATAAAAGTGATTCATTTTCAAAGTTAAACATTAACGTGTCTTTATTATTATTATTTATTTTTAATAAGTCTATTATTTGTTTGAGTTCTTGATAATTTAAAGTTTTTTTCTCAGTGATATTATCAATTTTTGTAATCAAATGGTTTAACATTTTAACAAACATATTTAATTTGTATTCATTATTTTTTCTACTCATTTCGTACTGTTCTTCTTTTAAATATGAAAAAAACCATTGTAATATATTCTTATTAAAAAAAAACAAATCATTTATTAGATTATTTATTTCTTTATATGTACCACAATAAAATAAAGAACATAATTCTAAATATAATAATTTATAATAAGTAGCTATATATTCGTTATTTTTACTTTTTATCATATTTATGTAAATTATTTTTTTTAGTTCGTTTTTTTTGAATTTATCGATGTCGGTCACTTTTAACAAAGTAAAAATAAAATGTTGTATATCTATCTCTCCTTTTTTATGATAAAAGTTGTTCACCATATCGTGGACATCTTCAGTAGGGAATTTGCTTTGTGTCGAATATTTAATATATAATGACTTAAGATAGTTCTTTATCTTCAGTAGTTCATGGTAAAACATCTGTAACGTGGCTGCAAAAAAGTAAAATAAGGGAAGGGGGAAAAGGGGTTGTTGTTAGAAGAAAAATGTGTATGTATGAATATGCATGAGCTTGGACACGTACACAAACAGAAACTCAAACAGAAACAAACACAAGCGCAAGTGCAAGTGCACCTTTTTTTTTTTTTATTAGTTACATGTCTCGCTTAGATATTCGACGCTCTTAAATACCGGAGAATGAGGGTTATAAACTCTAAATGCGAAACCATTGTTTAATAAGATTATTTTTATTTTATTTATTTTGTTGATAGGTTTAAAATAATGAATGTCATAACTACCATGCTCGTTTATTACAAAATATATAATTTTTTTTTTGAAATGATAACTCAGTATCTCAAGAAAATGTAACAATACATTTTTAGAGTAACAAAAAAGAGCAATTTTTTTTGAAACATCTAATTGATTATTAATTTTTAAAAGTGGTTTTATATCTATTTCGTACGATTTTACATCTACATTAGAATATAAAATTTTTATTTTTTTCATAATATAAAAAATATAATGTAACTCGTTTGCTAATATATTTAATACAGCTTCGTTTAACATATTTAAATAAGAATACTTATCATATTTTTTAATACATGTTTTCATATCTTGTGAATTCATTTTTAATTTTAATTGTATGTTAGATATATTTGTTTTTACATCTCGAATATTGTATTTATACATCCATTGTTCTTTTACACAGTAATAAAAACTTTTAAAATGTCCTTTCTTTTCCTGTAACTTTTTTATATCTATTGTTACTTCTTTATATTTTAACATATGTTGAGCCAAATTATTTAGGCGGTCGCTTTCAATATGGTATTTTATATATCTTTGTAGTTTAACACGATAAAGTTTGAGGTACGTATTGCGTGGAACTGTGAGGAGGTTGGTTAGATAATGACAAAAAAAAAAAAAAAAAAAAATGTACATTGTTATATGTGTGTTAAACATGAATATATTTTAGCCAAATCAGTCGCACACGCATGTATCTATGTATTTACATGCATGTATCTATGTATTTACATGCATATATCTATGTATTTACATGCATGTATCTATGTATTTGTATGTATGTATATATGTATTTACATGCATGTATCTATGTATTTGTATGTATGTATATATGAATTTACATGCATGTATCTATGTATTTATATGTATGTATTCCATTTTTTTTTTTTTTTTTTTTTTTTATTCCATTTTGGTTAGCTTACGATTCTTGCCCCAGAGCTGTCCTTTCTGAATAAAAAATTTATCACCCGATGCTTTCTGTGCGAATTTAAAAATATAATTAAACAGTTTTTCATTATATATTTTTGGGATATCAAACACATGATATAATAAACTAATTTTTTTAACACGCTTAATCAAATGTTTCATATTTGTATCCCATTCATTAGAGTTGTAATTTGTACAATTTAAATAAGAATTTGTATAGTCTGAGTAATAATATTCACTCATATCTAAAATAAATAATTCATCAAAATTTTTAATTTTTTCATAGGATACATTGATAGGGAAGGAATAAGTGACTGGTCCTTTTAAAATCAAAAAAGATTTATCATTTTCGATGTTCGTACCAAATATAGATGTTAATTTAATACTACTGTTATTCACAAACTGTTTATAATGAATATATAAGATTTTTATTTTCTCTAACAATGTTTCAATTATTTTTTGTTTGCTATCATCATTCAAAATGTCATAAAAATAATTTTCATTTTTATCAAAAAGTTTATTAACGATCGAAATAATAGAATTTAAATATAGGGAAATAATTTCTTTTATATTAATCAAAGCTTCAAGTTCATTTGTATATTTTATTTTATTCAGCACTTTATTAAAAAACGATATAATATTAACTATGTCCACTAAATCAAACATAATTATATTATTGTTCATTGGTGGTGGATCATTTGACGAAGTATTATTTTTAAGTTTTTTTATGTTTGTTCCAAAAAAAATAAATGAAATTATGTTTAGAACTTCTGTGTATGCTTCATGATCTGAGGCGTGGGTAGAAAGGCAAAAATATTAAATGTGTAAGTGAGCAATATGTAAACGTGTGGTTATGTAAATTTCATGCAAACGTAACTGACAGAATACCACCAGGTTCATATAAATAAGATGTAATTAATGTACATATAAATCAGATGTAATTAATGTACATATATATATATATATATATGCGCGTGTGTGTGTATGTGTACACGTTTAACATAGCGTAAAAAAAAAAAAAAAAAAAAAAAAAAAAACTTTTACATTTTACCTTTATGTTTTTGACTCAACAAAATAAGCGTGTTGAATATATTTTCGCCGTATATTTTATGATGAAAAATTATTTTCTCTAATGAAGATAATTCATTTTCAATTGTTGAGTTTTGTAATATTTTTTTGAGAATGTTATTTTTTAATAAGTTGTAAATAAAAGAAAAGTGGTATCTAATTTCGTTTTCTTTTGATAGTTCGTCTATATTTTGGTGCATTTCGTCGATATATTGTATTATAGTCCGCAAAACTGTCATAATGGGCGTAAAAAATAAAAAATAAAACAATGAATTGACACAATGAATAGGCATAATGACAACATAGAGTTGGTAAACTAAAAAAAAGACACATACATATGTTATAAACGAAAATAAGCATAAAAATGTATGTCCATTTTTTGTTTAATATATTTTACAATATAAATATGCATGAATGCATGTAAAAAAAAAAAAAAAAAAAAAAAAAAAAAATGCATATAACTATCTAGTTAATCTAACATAAGCTTAATTTATTTATTTTTATGCTTACGTATTTTTTCGTTATTATAGAAATCACTAAAAATATTATAATTAACATCCTTTTTTAACATAAAATCATTATTATTAAAACTGGTTATATTGTTATAATAGTTAAGTATAATAAAATTCATTCTTTGTTTGAAATTGTGGTAAATATCCTTGTCATTTAAACACTCTTGGATTTGTTTAAATTTATTTTTAGCTCCACATATTACGGCTGTTATTAAAGAAGGAATGGGATAACTAGCATTTTGATTTTCGTTTCGGGATATTTTAAGAAATGTAAAAATTTCGGTGTTTTTTTTAGTATTTGTATTGTAATGAATACGGCCATACTTTACTGAATCTAATAAAGTAAAAAGATATTTTTTAAATATAGTTTTTTTTTTGGGCTCTGTAAAATAGTCAAGTGCTTTCGAATCGTTGTCGTTGGGATTGTTCTTATCTATAAAATTGGAAGACAAAAAAAAAAAAACAAACAAACAAATAAATAAATAAGTAGATACACAAAGTAAATTTCGAATTGGAAAAAAGGCGAGTAAGAAAACGAACTAATTAACCAAACATGAGTGTAAAAAGTGTAAACAGTGTAAAAAGCGTGTGACAATTATGTGAAAGCATGAACATATGTCGCTATGCCTTAATATATCAGTCAAACTATGCATTACCAAAAGTTGGGAAGTACCAAAAATTCAACTGAAATCCAGCGTTGATGTTATATTTATTTAAAGTGTATTCATTTAGTACTTTATTGATACAGTTATTTTTAAACATGTAATAGTGTCTATTATATGCTTGTATAATATATAACGGTTCATTATTTTCAAAATTATTGTTTTGTATATTATAAATTGTAGATTGATTAATATAATTTATGTTTTTTTTTAAAATTAATTGTAGAATATAGATTGTAAAAGTATCAGTAAAACCAAATTGATTTAGTAGATGTAACTGATTATTATATGTGTTAGTTGTTATAAAATGGTAATACATATTTGACAACACTTTTAATTCTTTTTTCATAAATATATCTAATGTTTTTCTTAAATATTTTGTATAATGTACCCATACTGTAGTAAATACAGAAAATAGTTTATCTTCGATATTACTTATAATATTTTGGTTTGTATTTAATTTAAAAAATGATAAAGTTTTTTTTTTATTATAAAAAACATTTATCATTTGAAAAAAATATTTATTTAAATTACTCAAATTTACATCTAATAGTTTTTCCAAATTACCAATATCATAGATAGACATTATTCTAATAATAGCATTTTTTATTTGATTAGAATCAAAAAAAATAGAATCAAAAATATTTTTCAAATTATCTTCATTTAAAAATAATACATTCTTTTTTCCCATACTATATTTAGTTTTTAACAATGCAGCTTTTAATTCTTTAATACTTTGTATTTTCTCGATATACATAATTTTTTTTTTTCTACATATATTTTTTAGATAAAACATATCACCATTTAGGTTTTCGTATTGAGATTCGTCACTATGATTGTTCTGACCATTTTGTTCTTTAGTTTGACCATTTTGTTCTTTAGTTTGACCATTTCCTTCTTTAGTGTAACCATTTCCTTCTTTAGTGTAACCATTTCCTTCTTTAGTTTGATCATTTTGCTCGTTACTTTTTCCCTTTTCGGATTTACGTTCATTTTCTTTTTCCCTTTTTGAACTATTTAACGTATGTTTCTTAATGTTAAAAAAGGCATCTAATTCTTCTGTTATGTTTTCATTTGTTTTTTCTAAATTTGGATTATATAGTAAAGGAGCATTTAAACTCTCTTTAGTAATTTTGGGGCGACTATAGTTATTAGAATATGTTTTACTATTATTTTTTTCATAGTTATATGCTTGAGTATTAGATGTATCCGAATCAAAAGAGATCCCTGTCGTCTTATTTTTTTTATGTTCATTTACAGTATCAAAAGTGTTTACATGTGTATATGCAGATGACGGGTCGACTTTGTTATTAGTTGAGGGTCCACCATGATTGTCACTACTACTGGTACTACTACTGGTACTACTACTGGTACTACTACTGTTATTACTACTGTTATTACTACTGTTATTACTACTGTTATTACTACTGTTACTACTACCGGTACTACTACTGTTACTACTACTGTTACTACTACCGGTACTACTACTGTTACTACTACTGATACTACTAGTGTCCCTAAAAATGTCACTACTATTGTCACTAGAAATGTCACTAATGTCGTCCCAAATATCCTCACTATTGTTACGATTGCTACGATTAACACCTGTGTTATTATAGTGATTTTCTAACTCCTCTTTTACATCATAAGTAGGACCCTTTTTTATTTCACTTATCGATTTATATAAACTTTTTAATTCATTATCATTACTTATGTAATTAGAAGAAACATCTTCCATTATTCCATTATTTATATATTCATCTTGGGAATATAATGTATCTGAATTAAAAAATTGTAATGTAGTATCAATTTTATATTTTTTTTTTTCAGTTTCTTTAATTTCTTCATCATTTTTAAAAATATATTCTTCTAATTGTGTTTCTTGTATAGTAAAATCTTCACAATAATATTCTAAGTAGTTATTTATTTCGATTGAAAATAATAAGCTTAAATTAGTTAAATTACCTTTCATAATATTTTTAAATAATTTATATATATTATTAACTGTTAAGACTTTTTTATTATTATTTAAATACATAATGATATCATTGAATGTTTCATAATATGTACTGTCTATTTTATCCTTTTTCACTTTTTTTTGGTCATACAAATCTTTTATGCATTCTGCAATTTCAATGTTTTCTTGTGACGTCACGGACATTATTCGAATATCTGTAAAGGAAAAAAAAAAAAAAAAAAAAAAAAAAAAAAAAAAAAAAAAAAAAAAAGGTACAACATAATAACGGCGTAAAAAAAAAAAAACGGAGAAAAAAAAAAAAAAAAAAAATAAAAAAAAAAAAAAATAAATAAATAAATAAATAAAACTACATGCACCCAAGAACTCATATACTAATTTAAGCACACAAGTTTGGACGCTAGTTTTTCTATTAGACTTACGTTCACTGGAAGGAGAATATTTATTTTTAAAAAAGTATAATTTGTTAGTCACATTAATAGGGGTCAGTTCAAAGTTTTTTAATGCATCTGTTATAGAAAAGTTTTGAGGAACCAATAAAAAAATAGATCCATTATATTTTCTATGAACAATTAATGTGTCTGAATAATATTTAGTTGTAACTACTTGTATTAACCGATCGAGTGCCGAATCGGAAAAAACCGAAATTAAAAAACCATTTTCATTAAAAATATGTATAGTTGTATTATATATTTTTGAAGTAATAAGGGCTGTGAAAGTATCAAAAAAATTAAATACGTTAAGAAAATAACTTAATTTATCATTATTTATATTTTTATTATCTTTATTACATATAATATTATTTAAATAATTAAATATATTAATTTTAAATTCATCTCCTAAATAAGTTAATATATGTGTATTATAATATTTAAAATAAAAATATAAATATTTTATACATACCCAATAAGTTTTTAAAAACAAGTTATTAATTATACTATCATCACCAGTAATATAATTTTTTAATAATATATATTGCTTGTCTGATTGAACTATTGTTTCAAAATTATTAACTATAGAT
Source organism: Hepatocystis sp. ex Piliocolobus tephrosceles (assembly GCA_902459845.2). Classification (NCBI taxonomy): domain Eukaryota; phylum Apicomplexa; class Aconoidasida; order Haemosporida; family Plasmodiidae; genus Hepatocystis; species Hepatocystis sp. ex Piliocolobus tephrosceles. The sequence continues at coordinate 13,907 of CABPSV020000195.1, forward strand.
ATATAATCTACATTTATTTTTGATGAATCTACTTGAAGTAAACTTAGTATTATTTCATATGCTTCTGAATTATCAAAAGAATATAAATTCAAAAAATTATTTAACTTTATAGGCATGTTAATTTTATTAAAATAAAGAGAAACTTTATTTACTTCATGTTCTAATTTTTCTTGTTGTAAAAATTCTTCATATAATTTTTCTATTAACAATTTTTTTAAGTTTTGTTCATTTTTTTGTATACTATCAGTTATATATGCATGTTTAGTTAAAAATAAATATTTCATTTCTTTTATTAACATGTCATGTAATATTTTAAAAGAATCATCAACATTCAAATAAATATCTGCAAACACTTTTTCTACATATTGGGAACAGGTGTTATTATTTAAAGCTTCATGTAGATTGTTATCATATGTATAAAAATCACTAACATCTTTTATCGCTTCTGTTATGTTATTTTTTATTTTTACTTTTTTCACAAAATTACTGCTATAATCGAGTAGAAGCTTATGTATGTTCAAAAAACCACCATACGTGATTTTTTGAACTTGTATGTTTGTCTTTTGGTTTGTGGCGACTGTAAAATAAAAGGTTCAAATGTTGGTTTAAAAAAATAAAAAAAAAAAGCGACACAAAAAAATGAAACACGAGGGTGAAACATGGGGACATAACACGTGGACATAACATAGGGACGAAACAAAGAAATAACACAAATATTACTGTTAAAAATAGGGCATACAAAATATAAAAGATATGTACAAAAAAACATACGATGTATTTACATCAAAAATAAAACATTTGTCACATTATTTAAAAAAATAAATAAATTGTATTTTATCAGAGCTAAATTTTTTTTTTTTTTTTTTTTAACTAATGCACAAGAGTAGTTTCTTTAAAAAAAAGGAACATTTTTGAAATTAAAGCTCGATGGTTATCTACTTATATACACACATTAGAATATATACATGTGTGTATTAGAAAAGGTGACAGTTACGTATAAACATGTGCATTTAAACAACTAAAGCAAAAAAAAAAAAAAAAAAAAAAAAAAAAAATCTTTTACTATCACTAGAATGTTATAAATATATATGTACATATATATTATCCACAAGCCTATAATTTAATACAGTATGTAATATTACCATTTTGAATCATAAGAAGGAACACTTTCAAGAATATGATTAAATTCACCAAAGACATTCTTTTCTAAAGGTATTTATGTTAACTATAGTTTTATGTTAATAAAAAGTAAGTTTAAAAAAAAAAAAAAAAAAAAAAAAGAACAAGAACAAGATCTATCTTTAACGTTTCTTCATTTTATTTTTAGTTTAGTCATGTAGTTGTCTAGGTTTATTTAAAAAAATTAGAATAAAGCTAACAATAAATAAAAAAAAAAAAAAAAAAAAAGTTAACATAAATAAAATCACAAAAATAAAATAAAAATGAAGCATACTATGCTAAACAAAAAGGATACAACAGTAAATGAAGCGATCATTTTTATAAGACGAAAAAAAAAAAAAATAAAAGAGAGAAGAAAGATAAAAGAAAAAAGCACAAAAAAACAAGCTAAATTGTGTATCATTAAACGAATTATGTGTATTCCCTAAGATAAACAGAAAAAAATATATATAATTTTTTTGTTTATATTAAGATTACATTTAAATTAAAAATTTTTATAACATGAAACACTATGATACTCCGGTTCATATTTATGGGTTAATATACTTATTACCACTTTAATCTTAATTTAAATAATAATTTAACAAAATAACTAAATAAAAAATATAAAAGCACCAAAAATTAAACCGGCTTTTTTTTTTTTTTTTTTTTTTTTTTTTTTTTATTAGACCTAAGTGAGTCAATACATTTTTTAAATATAATCGATCCATAGTGCTAAAAAAATATATTCAAGTTAAAAAAAAAAAAAGAAGAAGAAAAGGAAGAGAAGAAGAAATAGAAGCAGAAGCACTAGTGACAAATTATATTTACTTTGATTATAAAGAAGTATCAAAAGATATTCAAAAATATTTTAAGAATGTGCACTTAAATGCATACACAAAGTATATATTTTTGTATATATTTTGTTATAACACCAAAAATTGAGCATAACTAGATTAATTTTTTTTTTTTTTTTTAAGAACTTCTCTAAAAAAAATACATATATTATGTTATGATATTAACATAATTATGAAAAATATATTTGTCTGTTTTTTATGTGTGCATGTGCTTCCACACATGTGTATGTTATTACATTTAGTCTATACATATATGTGTTTTTATTTTGGTATTTATACATTATTATATGCTTGAACGTTTACACGTTTTGCATATCTGATCGCGTGTTTGCTTATATTATTTTATTTTTTTTTTATTGCTCAATAATAATATAATGTTAATAAATATACTAAATTAAATAAAAGATGAGAAAAGAGAAAACAAGAAATTTAAGATATAAGACGAGCCAATATATCCACAATAGTATAAATAAGCTTAAATATAGTCTGCATATGTATATGTATTACATATTATAAACTTAGCATATATAAAGAAAAACCTAAAAAGTTAAAATAGCAATAATTTACTTGAACTTATTTTTTTTTTTTTTTTTAAATATAAATTATATTCGCGTGCTCATAAAAAAAAAAAAAAAAAAAAAAAAACAAAAACAAAAAAAAAACAAATAAATAAACAATAAGTTAAAAAGTTAAAAAGTTAGGTATGTTAAAAAGATACTTTAAAAGTTTATATTAAAAATTTCAGAAACAATTTTCTCTTTATATTGTTATAAAAAATATAATTTATTAATCACAAATTAAGTTTTTAATTAATCTAAAAATATATATGTATAAAATATGTTTACATATATATGTATAATTTTATGTGTTCTTTTTTTTACTTGTTTTTTTTTTTTTCTTTGTCCTATTTGCATTCTATCTTTAATGCTATTTAGCAATTTTTAAAAATATATGAATACACAAAAAAAATGAAAAAAATGAAAACAGCAAAAATGGAAAATATTACAGAAAAAAAAGAAGATACCTTTAAAACATCTAAATCATTAGATAAAATTTTAGAGATTCCGTTATTAACGCACAAGAAATTGGCACTAAAAGTATATATTTTTACACGCATAAATTCTGATATAAATATGTATGTAACAATATGTAAACGAAACAATTTGATTTATTATTTAAAATGCACGTTCATATATATGTTACCAGGACATCTTGAGACAAAATAAAGACTTA
>CABPSV020000196.1:0-11030 GCA_902459845.2 Hepatocystis sp. ex Piliocolobus tephrosceles
AACAATCAAAATAAATACGAAAAAAATAGTAACAGGTGAAGATAGGCACACGAACAATAACATTTTTGAACAAAAAGTAAACTAAAATATTCTAAACTACCAAATAGCAGTATATCAACACATACACATTGCAAGTATTGAAGTTAACTAGGGACACACAAGTTGCTATATATATTATTTCCAAAAATACAAAAACAAAACAAAATGAATAAAATAAATAAAATACTTAACAAGAAAGAGAATAGTAAAAATAATGAACATAATGCAGTGATGGAAAAAAATGCAAATAATAAGGAAGGGATACCAAGCGAACTGAAGGAACCAAATGAACTGCAACCACCAAATGAACTGCAACCACCAAATGAACTGCAACCACCAAATGAACTGCAACCACCAAATGAACTGCAACCACCAAATGAACTACAACCACCAAATGAAAAGGAAGAAGTATCTACTGTACAAAACGAAACAGACGAAACAATTAAACTCATGTCAACAACAGATGCAGAAGTATCAGAAATGGTTGAAGAAAACAAAAAAAGCAAAAAAGCTAAAACAAAAATAAATAAAGAAAATTTAACTAAAATAAAAATCGAAAAGGGACAATATTATGAAGCACATCAATTAGTAAAAACAATCATAAATAACAAGTTAAAAAAAAATAAAGTAAATGAATGTATTAATACTATATTATATTTTTGTTTAAAATTTTTAAAAGCAGAACAATACATTTTATTAAGTGATTTAATGAATCAATGTATTATTATATTAATAGAAAAAAATGTAGAATTTGATACATATATAGCAAATATTATAATTAAAATATTTAAAAAATGTTCTCCAAATTCTACAGAAGAAAAATATAAATTTATGAATAGAGCAATTACATGGTCAAAAAAATATAATGATAATACATGTGGGTATTTAGATTTTCATGAAGCTATTAGTTATGCTTATTTTTGTGAAAAAAAATATAGCCTAGCACATAATCATTGTATATATCTTTCCAACATCGACATGTTATATAAAATTGTTTCTGAATGGAGAAAAACTGCATATCCAAGCGAATATGATGTGTTTATTTTACGAACAACATTATGTTTATTAGTTTTGCAAAAATTCCATGAAGCAGCAGATTTTATTGATTTATTTGAATCAAACTTAGATAGACCAGACATACCCTTATTTATCCAAGTATCTTATCTACTTACTAACGCATGTATTTATAAAAATAAACTCTTATATGACAATGTTAAATATAAATATAGACTTTTATTAAATTATGATCCTGAATTTAATAAATATATGCGTATACTTGATGACACAATATTTAAAAATAAAAAACAAGATTTGCTTAGTATATTTCAAAGTATGTTTTCATGAGTTGGTAAAAAAAAATAAAATAAAAAAACATGGCACACATCTATTTACTTACATGTTTATATGTTGACATATATGCATAGACTGATAATATTCTAAATTTGTTGTAACTTATACAAAAAAAAAAAAAAATAATATAATGTAAAGCAAAGCAAAGCGAGCAAAATAAGCATTACATTTGATGCGAAACGCCAATGAATAACAGTTACACATAAAGAAAAATTTAATTACTCACTGATTAGTTAGCTAGCTATTTAACTAGCTTTCTAACTAACAAACCAATGCTTTTTTTTTTTTTTTTTTTTTTTTTTTTTTTTTTTTTTTTTTTTAGTACTTGTACATATTCATTCATTTACATCGTTACACAATTAGCTACATAGTTAGGTAGTTACATGTATAGTTAATCCTGTTTAAGTTGGAGTGTTTTACAATATTGTAACATTTTATAAAGCGTGTTTCCTATTTACAACAGGATAAGTCATCATATCTCCTTCGATACACACACATATATATATATATATATATATATATATATATCAATTTTATTAATTTTTTATATTGGCGTTGTGCATTTAAAATTATTTAAAAAAAAAAAAAAAAAGAAGAACTTCGTACTATTTTACATTTATGTGTGTACTTGATTATTAATATTTTTAAATGCTTTAGTACCTAATTAAAATATATGTCAAAAACTTTACATATTTTATCATAAATAATAATAAATATTGTAACCTTACGAAGATCCATTTATAACCATTTCATTTTTTTAAGATCGTTAAAACTTTTTAGTTTGTTAACATTATTCTAATATTTCTCTTTTTTTCTTGACAATCTTTAAATTAAATAAAAAAAAATTGCAAAAATTGCAAAAATTGTAAAAATTGCAAAAATTGTAAAAATTGTGAAAATTGTAAAAATTGTGAAAATTGTAAAAATTGTGAAAATTGTAAAAATTGTAAAAATAACATGTTACTAGTTTTATCGTCCCATACATTTGTAAGTTAAAAACACACCGTTATACTGACATATTTTTTATATTTACGCACTAAATGTTTTGAAAAGCTATGTACAAATCACCGTTTGTCACATTGTTACGACCCCTTTTAAAATTATATATTGTATTATTTTTTTTTTTTCTTTTCACAACATTTGAGAATTAGCTGTATGTTTGTCATTTATTTACTATTACTTTTTATTTATTATTTATTATTTTTTATTTATTATTTTTTATTTATTATTTTTTATTTATTATTTTTTTTTTTTTTTTTTTATTTTGGGCCTCAATACTACTTTTTTACAAATATGCATAAAAATGTATATTTATTAAATAAAAAATATATATATATATATATATATATATATATATATATGTTAAGCTAAATCTTTTAAAAGCTTTAGAAAATTGAAAACAGCAAAAGTGGTATAAACAATATATGTATCTATGCGTATGTATATATAAACTTATCTTTTTATTTTTTTTTTTTTTTTTTTTTTTTTTTTTTTTTTTTTTTTTTTTTTTTTTTTTTTTTTTTTTTTTTTTTTTTGCAAATGTCTATTTTTTATGAAATTACAATTGTTTATTCTTAAATATTACCATAATTTATTATTTTTTTTTTGCTTAAAAAATTCAAATTAGTCCCTTTTTTTAATGATTCCATTAAATTTTTTTTATCATTTCTTTTTTATTGATAAAGTGACATATATCGTTTATATATTTTGTATATAAATGCTTACACGCGTGTAAAAATATAGTCACACATACATACATACATACATTCGCACATTCATACATCTACATCAACATCAGCAATAGCATCTATATAGATACATATTTTGTATAACCTGCTTTAGTTATATTCCTATGTAAGCATTCTAAAGTTTAAAACATTCAAAAAGAAGAGGTTTTTTTTTTTTTTATTTTCTATTTTATTAAAATTTCATAATAACATATTGTTTCAATATGGAAATAGTAAATGAAATAAAAGATGCGACTGTTAACGAAACAGACTTAATTTTTTATTACAGTTAGTAAACAAAAGAAATGACTAATTTTATTTAAGAAAAAAAAAAAAAAACCCAAAAAAAAAAAACATTAAACACACTCGTATTTACATATTTTCATTTTATATGTGTTATATACATATCTTACATATTTAATAAAAAAACAAAAAAAAAGTAAATGCTTTGTTTTTTTTAATTTTTTTTTTTTTTACTATTTAACAGGAAATTTATGTCCAATTAATGATTTATGTAATTGGCTGAACTATAAAAATGGTAAAGTTATAGCAACTATTATTTTGCTTGTAAATAATAATATAGTACTAGCTCAATTTTCCACGAAACAACAAAATCGTTTCTTTAATAACGGCTATTTTTACTAGTTATTATTTTACATTTTTTTATTTTTTATTCTTATAATATGCATATATATATATGTACATATTTGTGTGTACGAAACTGATACGAGCTCACAATTATGAGTGTACGAACACACGAACAATATCAACTTTATATATAATACTTAAAAGATAAAAAAAAAAAAAGAAAGAATAAGAACTAGCTACAATTACAAATATACTAATCAAAAATAGAATAGCACATTTTTAGTCATATATTTTTATGCTGTTCAAAATTATAAGTGTCACAATTTATCATGATTCATAAACATATTAACACAAGTTGTTAACTATTTATATACATATAAAAATATATATGCATATGTATATGCACTTTTTTTTTTTTTTTTTTTTTTTTTTTTTTTTTTTTTTCAATAAAGACCAAAATGGAAAATTCACCCAACTTAACGATCCTTACTTTTTTGCTAAAAGAGAATTTTCATTTACTTGTAAAAAGGGTGATCAGAGAAAAGACGAAATTTATATAAGATGGCTGGTAAAAATAAAAAGAAAAATAATAATACCTTTTTTAACTACATTAAAATACGTTTTTAACAACATGATGTTTTTTTTTTTTTTTTTTTGTTACTATTTTTTTTATTTTATCATACACAAATAAATATTTTCAACATTTTTAATAGTCGTTTAACAATGCAGAAGAATTTAAAAGTAAATTATTATCAGACTTGACTCCAATTAAATTCGATATAGGAGCGGTATATAATTATCCTGTTTCTCAAAAAGAAAATAAAGGAGACATGTTTCACCCTGTTCAAAAGGTTGAACTTAAAAAAAAGACACATTAATGTTTCTTATGTATTTAATTAATTATTTTTTTGTTTTTTCGTCTAATTTCATGATAACCTGCTCTCCTATCAAATTAACTCCTCTTTTTTTTTTTTTTTTTTTACAGGAGTTAATATTTGATATTGATATGAATGATTATGATGATATTAGAACATGTTGTACAGAAAAGAAAGTTTGTAAATTGTGCTGGTAATAATTATTTTTTATATACAATTCTATTACTTACCATTGTATGTACGTAAAAATTAACATATATATATATATACATATATATATTTATGTGTGTATGTATATACCTTGAACATTTGTTATTTAGGAAATTTTTGACAATAGCGATTGTCATACTTGATACGGCATTAAGAGAAGATTTTGCGCTTCAAAATATTTTGTGGGTATATTCAGGACGAAGAGGAATACATTGTTGGGTTAATGAATAATTAAATTTTTTTTTTTTTTTTAAATGAACAAAGCAGCACATGTACACATATGCAAGCAGATATATATATATATATATATATATATATATATACACGCATGTATGAACTTTTATATTACTAAATTAATAAGACAACCTCGTTATGAAAACTGGTTCAGTAATAATATTCTGCTTTTTTTAATTTTGTAGGTTTGTGATGAATCTTGTCGACACTACACAACCGATGCAAGGGCAGCCCTTGCAGATTACTTGAACATATTATCAGTAATTAATTATTTTTAAAAAAAAAATGGATGAGCTATTCAAACAATAAAAATAGAAGAAAAAAAAGAAAAAAAAAAAACTATTTGTTTATAATCTTTCTAAAACATTCATGATTTTTTTTTTTTTTTTATTACGTTTTTGATTTACTCGAATTAATTAGGGTTCAGATCTGAAAAGAAAAAAAGTGTCAATATGGGGAAAAGAGAACTATCCAATGATTAAGTAAATAAAAAAACCGAAACACACCGGAACACACCGGAACAAACTGGAATAAACTGCAATAAAAAAAAAAAAAAGTAAAATAATGTAAGCAAACACCACCTAAATTATGTACATACATATACATTTATACTTTTTATTTACATATATGTTCATAGGAGAGCTTTTGATATTTGCTATAAATATTTTAATATATTATTAGAAGAGCAAGATTTTTTTAAAAAGGGATCACAACATGTTCAAAAAATATTCGACTACTTGCCATTCAGTAATAAAATATTTACATATATATATATATGTGTATTATTATTTTTACACATGTTGAGTCTTTTTTTTTTTTTTTTTTTTTTAATGTATAAAAAATAGAAGCAAAACATGTTAACATCGCTTAATTATTCCTCCATACACATGTACATATATATTTATTACTGTTTATTCATTTGCTTATGTTTGTGTATAGGTGGTACTAAAAATGTTGATGTGACAAAAGCTGAGCAAATTAATGAAATGAAAAAATTTATAGAAAATAATAACTTTAACTCTAAGCAATTATTTGCACAGGTACAAAAATGTGTTATGTATATGTATATGCGCACATGTTTACACGTTCATATGTCAACATACACATTTTCTCACATGCACATATATATTTCGTTTTATCAGTTAAGCAAAGTTTATGGTTTTTTAACACCCTCCGAATATTTTGAAAAAAAAAATGCTAATATAAATGTCATCATCCCCTCATTTGTTAAAGAAATAGTTTTTCATTTCACATACCCAAGACTCGATATTAATGTCAGGTACTTTAACCAAACGCAACATTTTTATGTACTATATATATTCACATAATAAAATTGTTAATATATGTGTGTTTAAGTAAATTCTCTCATTTTATGACGTATGTATGTACCTACGTATTTTTTTTTTTTTTTTTTCCATTATAGCAAAGAAATTAATCACTTGCTGAAAAGTCCATTTTGCATTCATAACGGAACTGGTAATTTTTTTTTTTTTTTTTTTTTTTTAAACTGCCAAAAAAATTTTAATTTTTTTTTTTTTTTTACAACGAATTATATATGTTTATTTAATTTTTTTTTTAATTACAATAGGTAGAGTATGTGTCCCTTTGGATGTAAAAAACATTAACAACTTTAATCCACAATTTGTACCAACATTAAGTAATTATAATTTTATTTTTATTATTTTGTACCTGCATTTGAGAATATACACACATGCACACCCAATAATAGAAACACATTAAAAACATGTTCATATATATATTTATATACAACGATTTATATATAACCATTTATATGTAACGATTTATATGTAACGATTTATATATAACCATTTATATGTAACGATTTATATATAACCATTTATATGTAACGCCATTTTTAGAGTTACTAAGAGAACAATTTGACGATCCACAAAATGCAAATGGTATATTAAAAAAGAAAAGAAAAAAAAAAAGGAACCGTTTCAAATAGTATACACGAACATATATATTTTTATCATTTTTTTTTTTTTTTTTTTTTTTTTTTTTTTCGTGTCTTCCCATGCCATTTTTTAGTTAATGCAGAATACAGGACTTCTTTAAAAATTTACATAGATTATTTTCGCAATAACTTTGTGGAGAACATTTTATTATCTTGTGTTGAAAAACGAAAAAGTAAAAAAAATGACATAAATACGCTATACATGTATACTTGTGCATATATGAGTATGCGCCTTCGTATTATTTTATTTATTTATTTATTTATTTATCTCTTTTTTTTATTTTTTTAAGGAATGAGTGAAGGCCTAAAACACAAAGATTACAATAACATATAAATTAACTAATTTTTCTAACGAAACTTTATTCATTAATTGCATGTCAACACTTAAAAAGAGAAGCATTTGTTTAATGTTAATGTAAACAGTTTGCTAAAATTATAACGTAAAAAAAAGTGCATAATTATGAAATTACAGTCATATATATATATACGTATTTCATTTACATGCATTATATGCATTATATTCATTATATTCGTTATATTTATTATATTCATTATATGTTTATTTTTTTTTTTTTTTTTTTTTTTACTAAATAAACAAACCTTTTTATAAAACCTTATTCGTGAACTTTATTTTAAAAATATACTTATTTTTTATAATAAATTAAAAAAATATACGTAAACACCACAAGGGAAAAGCAAAATGTAATGAGCCAAAACAACGCATAACAAAACAAGACATAACATTAATTTTTTTTATTTTATTTCATGTAAAAATAACACAACTTTCAAAAAGTAAATTTTTAATTATATCCAAAGCAAAAATATCACCATCTATACATATATTTACGATTGTTATATACATACGTTTATGATTGTTGCCAATATTAGCTTCACTAAACCACTTGCATGTATATACATAATCACACCTAATTGAGTTATTTCATGTCAATACCGTAAATAATAAGTAATGTAAAACATAAAAAAAAAAAAAATGCTTTTGCTACATATATATTTTTTAAACGTTCAAACATTTTATAAAAATTAGTAAAAACTTTTTTTCTTTTTTGTTTTAACAAATAAAATGCGTCGTAAAATAGGCACAGGTGCAATACGGTTTATGTAGCCATAAAAATATATTAATAAAAAAAAAAATGCAAATGAATAAACGTGTATATATATTATATAAAGGTATATACATTCATATGTTTATGTGGATATATATATATATATATAACCATATGGCGGACCCTTTAAATATGTATTATTATTTATGAAAAATTACATAAAAGTAAAAAAACAAATTACATGTATTTCATAAGCGTCACAAGCGCTTAACAAATTATGCATGTTTTTAGACCACATTCAACTCGTATTTAAGTGTTGAAAAAAAAAAAAAAAAAAAAAAAAAAAAAAAAAAACCACTAAGTGATTTATGGTTAACCGCTGGGTTCATATTACCTATATTCAAATTATACATAAATTATGCATGTGTTGTGTATAAATTATACATATAATACATGAAAATAAAGAAAAAAAAAAAAAATATTTTATTTCATATATATATATATATATATGTGCACCATGCATATATATATTCATAAGTGTACTTATGACATTTCATTCGTGATTTGCTAAAAATAAAAAAAATAAAAAAAAAAAAAGCGCACCGAAAATATGAAAATATCCTATATACACATGAATACATTTTTTTATTTTTTTATTTTATTTTTTTTTTTTTTTTTTTTTTTTTTTTTTTTTTTATTTTTTTATTTTTTTATTTTTTTTTTTTTTTACATCTATACATAGATAACATTTGTAATGTCATTTATCAATTAAATATAAATAATTACAAAACAGTTTTGTACATATATATATGTATATATTTTTTTTTTTTTCTTTTCACAAAATAACCATTTAAATTTCAGCAACTTAAAAAGCAAATAAATATTTTTAACCAAAAGATTTTATAAAACAAAAATTAAAAGCAAAAAATTAACCAAAATCTTTGAAAACAAAAAATTAAAAAAAACTTAACAAAAAATTAAAACAATATCCAAAAGTAAATCTCAAACTAAATTTAAGTATGTACATATGAATAAATATAATTTACAGTGCGAACATTTTTGCAATTACATTTATTTTTTTTTTTTACATATTAATACATTTCACTGATTGTTTTTTTTTTTTTTTTTTTTTGTTCGCACATGTACATATAAATATACATATAAATATATATATAAATATATATACAAATGTACATATAAATATACATATAAATATATATATATAAATATATATACAAATGTACATATAAATATACATATAAATGTATATACAAATGTATATACAAATGTATATATAAATGCATATATACATATAAAGATACAGCATATATAAATACAACATATATAGATACAAAATATACAAACCCTCCCACTTCAATATACATTTTTTTTTAGGTACAATGGCATCATACGTAGGAAAAGAAGCTCCCAATTTCAAAGCGGAAGCAGTTATGCCCGACAACTCGTTTGCTGAAATAAGCCTATCAGATTATATTGGCAAAAAATATGTTCTTTTATATTTTTATCCATTAGATTTTACATTCGTTTGCCCATCTGAAATCGTCGCATTAGATAGATCAATAAATGCATTTAAAGAAAGAAATGTTGAATTATTAGGATGTAGTGTAGATAGTAAATTTACTCATTTAGCATGGAAAAAAACACCATTAAAAGAAGGTGGAATTGGAAATATACAACATCCATTATTATCTGATATATCAAAAAGTATTGCAAGAAGTTTTAATGTTTTATTTGATGAAAGTGTAGCATTAAGAGCATTTGTTTTAATTGATAAACAAGGAATAGTTCAACATTTACTTGTAAATAATTTAGCTTTAGGAAGGTCAGTAGAAGAAGTGTTACGATTAATTGACGCTTTACAACATCATGAGCAATTTGGGGATGTATGTCCTGCTAATTGGAAAAAGGGACAAAAATCAATGAAAGCAACAACAGAAGGTGTTTCAGAGTATTTAGCATCCGTTTGAGTGAGGATGAGGATATGTTATACAAAATAAAAAATGCACACAAGTGTATGTATATACAATACATACATATATATATATATATATATATATATATATATATATATATATATATATATTAGTACGTTTTGTGTTGTATTTTATAATATTTTCCAATTATATAATACACGTTTTAAGGTGTCACTATTTTGCATCCCTTATTTTTGTATAATTTTTCAATTTTTCTAATTTTTCTAATTTTTCCAATTTTTCTAATTTTTCCAATTTTTCCAATTTTTTTTTCATATTTTTCTACACAATTCACCATATGCACCTAATTAAAGTATAGTGCATTCAAACCTATATACAAATGTATGTGTATGTGTGTGAATAGACATATAAAAACCTAACACAGTTATTTACATACGTTCGAACTAACTAAGCCTTTTCATCTAATTGAAGTTGAATCGATATATTTCAACTTGTTTCAAATCGCAAAAAATAACTTGTATTATACAATATATGAAAAGACAATATATGCAAAACAAATAAAGCAACTTTTAGCAATGCTTTTGGAACAAATGAACATTATTTAAGTATATACAAAACGATTGTTTTTTTGACTTTTTTAAATGTTTGTATATATATATATAAATACAAATACAAATACAAATACAAATACAAATACAAATACAAATACAAATACAAATACAAATACAAATACAAATACAAATACAAATACAAATACAAATACAAATACAAATACAAATACAAATACAAATACAAATACAAATACAAATACAAATACAAATACAAATACAAATACAAATACAAATACAAATACAAATACAAATACAAATACAAATACAAATACAAATACAAATACAAATACAAATACAAATACAAATACAAATACAAATACAAATACAAATACAAATACAAATACAAATACAAATACAAATACAAATACAAATACAAATACAAATACAAATACAAATACA
>CABPSV020000197.1:7001-23576 GCA_902459845.2 Hepatocystis sp. ex Piliocolobus tephrosceles
CTGGTAATAATTCCACACCATTAGAGTCAAAACCTGAAAAAAATGATTTATTAACTTCTCATAATGCATTAAAAAAATATATACTAAGATTAAAAAATGTAAATGATTTTATAAAACAAGAAAATTATTTTTTAAAAAAGAAAAATGAAGCAATAATTAATAAGCAAAACCATAACAAGGCTTCAAATGATACACCTAAAAACACAAATAAAATACATGCACAATATAGACATGAATTAAATAAATTAAATAAAGAAAATGATTTTTTCAAATATCAATATGAAAAACTGCTGAGAAAAAATTTGAGTTTAGAAAGAAATAATAAAGAATTAAACGATGCATTGTTAAATAGGGGTAATAATAAAAATGATAAAAACTACTTATTAAATAAAAATGGAAAAAATGGAGAAAATGGAAAAAAAAGAACTTAGAGCGCATAATAATTTTTTACAAAACAAAATTTTACAAATAGAAAATTTTATTTTGAATGATCCATTTTTAGTTAATAAATTTAATAGTTTTAAAGAGATTACAAATTCAGATCTTTATGATAACTTAGGAAATGATTTTAATTCTTTTAAACAAAATAATTCAAATGATTTATTATATTATATATATAACTCTTTAAAAAATAATAATGAAGATTTAAAAGATCAATTATCAAATGAAAAAAAATATGCACAAGTGTATAAAAAATATATGTATGACATGCGCGAAAAGGTTAAGACCAATTTAAATGAGCTGTACCAATTACATGATAACACGGATATAAATCATAACTACTCTAACCAATTTAATGATTCGGATAATGATAATAATAATTGTAATACTAAATTTAATAATAATGATTATATCCGTATGGATACACAAAAAAATATACAAATGATGAAGCAAAGTATTTATGGAGATGTAATTAACCAAGATGAAACTGAAATGGAACAAAAATTGAAGGAACAGATGAAATATTTGACTGATAACCATAATCTTGATTTTACTAACTTATATAGCATAAACAAGGCAAAAATTAACAAAAATCAACAGTTGTTAGTACAAATGTGGAAGAAAATCGAGGATTTGGGTAGGCAGATGGCATTTCAAAAAGTATGATTAAAAAAAAAAAAAAAATGATAAAAAAAATGATAAATAATAAGTGATAAGTGATAAGTAATACATAAAATATAATTTATTAATATGTGTTATATATCCATGTATATATTATATATTGTACATGTATACAGTTATGTAAATATATATATATATATACACATAAATTTAAAATTATAGAAAAATACAATATACTTTACT
This sequence comes from Hepatocystis sp. ex Piliocolobus tephrosceles, assembly GCA_902459845.2. NCBI lineage: Eukaryota > Apicomplexa > Aconoidasida > Haemosporida > Plasmodiidae > Hepatocystis > Hepatocystis sp. ex Piliocolobus tephrosceles. Next base: position 8,307 of record CABPSV020000197.1, read on the forward strand.
TAATTCTTATTTGTATTATATACTTTGTAATTTAAATAAATAATATGCACATGCATTACAAAATATATTATACATTTTAACATAAGCTATTATTTTATAAAAGTTACATTTATGCTAACTGTGCTAATTGTATGTACACATACACATATCAATATATATATATATATATACAAATTACACATTCCTAACAACCCTTATATTTGAAACGTTCTCATATTATTATAGAGCACTACATAATATCATACATATTATTATAAATATATAAACTATATATTTTTTTTTTTTTTATGCATGAGCTATATTTATATACAAATATCAATATTATTAATAAGTTGTTTTTCCATCTTTGCTTTTTAGTGTACATTTTTGTTGTTTTATTATATTATTATATATTTGAAATTATTAATTACTATTCCGTTTTATTATATATCATACATATTGTATATATATATATATATATGTATTTTAACCTTTTATTATGGCATTATTGATTTTCATGATTTTCATGAAGTTAGTTTTTTTTTTTTTTTTTTATTTTTTTCATGTACAACATAGCTTGGCTTATGTATATAATGTATTCACATAAACAAATATAACCGATTTGTTCGTGATATCTATATTAACGTTTTATTATTCATTATGATATAACATTAATTAAGAAATATGTCTATAGTTAACTAAATACATATGATTAAACATTTTTATGTATATTTATTTTTCATAATAAATATATTAATTTAAATTAATTGGTTTATTCTGTCCGTCTATCTGTTTTTATTTTATAATACTACATTTTGCATATCATTATATATATAAATATTAATTTATATACAGATTTGTTTATATAAATATTTATTTATATAAATATTTATTTATATACATATTTATTTATATACATATTTGTTTATATATATATTTGTTTATATACATATTTGTTTATATATATATTTGTTTATATACATATTTGTTTATATACATATGTGTATATATACATATGTGTATATGTATGTATGATAATATTGAATATGCACAAATTGGCAGTTGCTTTACTTATATTCTTCCTTTTTCAAATCTTATCAAACATAACCATTCACATAAAAATACTATAACACAACACGCTATAAAATTGCTTAAACCAATTATTGTCACTATTTTTTTTTTTTTTTTTTATAAAATAAATATAAGTATATATATATATATATATATATATATACAATATACATACTTTTGAAAAACCACTTTTTTAAACGTTGCTAAAAAAAATACATGTTATATATTCTCTTTATATAAAAATCTTTTATATATTAATATTATTATCACATCTTTTTACTTATCTTCTTTCATTACATATTTGAATTAGGCAAACAATAGAGGAAATTTTTCATTCAACACGAGTCAAGCAAGATATCTTGAAGATGTATATGAATATGTGAAAGATGAAGAAAATTATTTTAAAATTAAAATATTAATATTAAAAAGAAAAAAACAACTCGATCAAATTATTGATTCCGACTTAAATACATTGCGTCAAAAAACAAATATGTACGAACACATAAATTGTAAATTATGGGATTTTATATTGAACAATAATAGAGAACACATTAAAAAGTACCCATTAAATGAAAACAGACGAATATTCGGTAGAACTTCTAGTTCGAACCCTAACCTGAATCAAATTGTGAGCCATGATATGGAACAAGATATATATAACAGTTATATACAAAAACAAATAATTCCTCAATATTTTAGATACAAGTATGTGTATGACTATTATAAGCAATGCAAAAAAAAAAAACAAATTCATATAAACAAAAAAAAATTTTATGATTTTTTTATTAAAGATATAATTAATTTTAAAACTGATAATGTTAATGATGAAGATGGAGATGGAGATGGAGATGGAGATGGAGATGAAGATGAAGATGAAGATGAAGATGAAGATGAAGATGATAAATTACAAATCGAAAAAATCAAAAAACAATTTTCAGAAATATTTTATAAAATAGATAAGCCAGAATATGATTTGATTGAAAAGTGTAGTTTAAATAAGCACACAGTTCATGAAAAAACTAAAAGTTGTGATGCCAATATATATAATAAAGAAAATTATAAGAGAGTAATAAAAAATGTTATGGGTAAAACGAAACATGATGCTAAGGATAATAAAACAAAGATGAAACATCCGGTTGCAAATGCAAAAAAAAATGAGGTACATGGGAAATGGAGCAAAATTGGTAGGACAGGAGAGATAAAAATGAAAGTTAATCGAGAAAAAGAAAATGTACAAAAAGGTGAAGTAAAAGAAGAAATACAAACAGAAAAAAAAAAACAGAAAGCAAAGGATTCCCAATGTAATGAAACGAAAGAAGAAAAAAATAATATAAAACTTAAAGAAATAAAAGAAAAAAAGAAAAAATGGGTAAGAAGCAATAGGGACAAAATGAATAAGAACAAAAGCGTTAAAATAACTAAAAATATAAATGAGTATAAAAAAGCTGTTATAATGAAAGATAAACAACAAATGTATAATAAAAGTTTGGAGAATTTGGATAAGACAAATAAAGTATATCATAAAAGATCAAAAAGCGATAGTAATTCTTATATGTTTGAACATAATTTAAATAAATATAAAATGGTTTCTCCTACCAAACATAATTCTTCATTAGAAATATTAAAAAAAAAATTAAAAAATTTTATTAATAACGATAGCAACGAAAATGAAAATAAAAATGCGCAAAATAAAAATGTGCAAAATAAAAATGTGCAAAATAAAAATGAGCAAAATAAAAATGAGCAAAATAAAAATGAGCAAAATAAAAATGCGCAAAATAAAAATGCGCAAAATAAAAATGCGCAAAATAAAAATGCGCAAAATAAAAATGTCCAAAATAAAAAAACTGATATATCAAATATACACAATGACAATTTCAAAACTAGCATTAATATAAATGTAAATAGTAGCACCACCAATTTTTTAAATAATAAGGAAAATCCATTATATTCAATTGGAAAAAAAATAGCTGATAGTATAATAAATTATGTTCCATCAAATACATCAGTAAACACAAAAGAAAAAAAAGAAATTGAAAAAGATCAAAATAATAATCTTCAAATTGGAGCACGTACAATTAAAATAGATGATAACATAAAAAATGATAAAATGGATAATAAAAGTATTAAAAGCACTTTTTATCTTAATAAATCAATAAATGATAGTTATAATGAATATGATTTATCGAATACTATAAACAGCAAAAAAGAGAAAAATATTACCACGACTACAAGTAAAAAAAATGAAAGTAACTTTTATGTATCAAACATAGAAAATTTTGCAACGAAGGAAATAGAAAAAGGAACGGATAATGTTAAAAATAACGATAATGAAATTGACATGTATTTTTCTGATAGATTTAAAACGAAAAATAAGTCAGATAGTAAAAGTTTAAATTTTAAAAACGGGGAATATAAACATGAACCAAGCCATTCTAAGAATAATAAATCACCTGTAGTAAGAAATAAAAAAGAACAAGGATTCAAAGATGACACATTGCATGAAATGGAACTAAAAGATAATACAATGCAAAATAATACATTGGAAAATAATACATTGGAAAATAATACATTAGAAAATAATACAATGCAAAATAATACAATGCAAAATAATACATTGGAAAATAATACATTGGAAAATAATACATTGGAAAATAATACATTGGAAAATAATACAATGCAAAATAATACAATGCAAAATAATACATTGGAAAATAATACATTGGAAAATAATACATTGGAAAATAATACAAGAAATGACGATGATGAATGGGAAGATCTTTTCAATGATAACACAATCGTAGATCCATCGAGCGAAAACTCTGAACCAGATTTTTTTGATAATAAGAAATATTCCAATTTTAGACTTAATGTATTTCGAGATATAGTTTTTCATTATGATAAAAATATTTATAACTTTTTTATGAATATAATATTATATAATAAAATAGATTTCGAAAAAAAATATAAAAATAAGTTATTCAATGTAGAAATTAGCAATAAAGATATATTTAAATATGTAGTAAATATTTATGAAAAATATAATAAAAATAACATTAACATGGATAAAAAAATGGACAATGATAAAAATAATTTACATATGACTTATAAAGAATATAAACAAATTATTGATTGGATATCTAATAAAAATGTTACATGTTGTTTGCAAGTATTATATGAAAAACTTGATTTTATATCAGATGAGAATTTTGATAGTTTTAAAAATAGATTATTAGAAGGTGGTATTATTAATTTAATTAATTTATTTCATGATGAAGATATTAATAATTTTGATAAAATTTTTGCTGTGTCTTTTGTTAATTTTTTCGATTTATTTGGAATATCTAAAGATAGCTGTATATATCATTTTAATCATATAGATAAGAAATATGTAGGTAACGGATATATATATTTAAAACATATAATTTATTATTTAAATTTAGAACAAATACTGATAGAAGAATATCATACTAAATATTATTTTATTTCTACTTATAAAAAAAATTTAATGTATATACATATTAATGAAAATTACCATAATTTAAAAGAATTTTTTTATTCTATAAAAAAAAAAAATAATTTATATATAAGTTTAAATGAATTTATTTATTTCATGTCGAATGATGAAAAAATGCAAAAATATAATTATCCGAAAGAGGATATAGTTAATTTATATTATTCAATTATTTTTTTTGTATACTATACAAATCAAAATAAAATTCTGCAATCATTACATTTATCAAATGCTAATAGTGTTAAAAAAAATATGCAAAATAAAACAGATAATTTGAATGCACAAAAAATTGGACAGAAACAGTACCCCGAACAGAGCATAGATGTTAGTTACATAAATGAAAATTATAATTTATCATTATATAAAACATATTTTAATATACACGATTTTAATTTTGTTATTGAATTAAAAGATCTATATTTTTATTTTGAAGGATTTGAATGCTCTTTTTCTAAAATAAAAAGAAGAATAATAGAAATGTATGGATCAATAAAAACTGCTATAATACTATGTCAAGAAAATTGTAACGATGATAAAAAAAAATTTTCTAACTATCATGATAATACTAGTAACTCTTCTGATAAGTTACATAATAAAAATCAGGATCAAAATTTAAATACATTTGATTTATTTTTAAAAGACAGATATAAATATACTAAATATGATGAAACATCACTTTCAGAATATAATTCATTACTTGATACACAATCAATGAAAATAAGAAAAAAAAATGTAAAAAAAATAAATAAAAAAGTTTTTATGTGTTTAATGTATAATATAGGAATTTATGTAAAACATTGTTTAATTTTATGGGATAGTTTTTCTGCTTTCTTAGAAGATGGTTTATTAGATTTTAAAATTTTTATTAATATTTTAAATGGTATAACTAATACGTCTACTGCGGTAGTAGAAGAAATAAAAAAAAAAATATTAAACGAAACCAGTAGTAACAGTAACAACGATAACGAATTAAAACCAAATAACTTCCCAGTTCGAAACAGATTAGCAGGAACAATATGTCCTAATACTTTTAAAAATATAAATAAAGATTTTACAATGCACGCATTTACTATCGATGAAATAGAAATATTTGTTGAATTGTTTAATTATATTTATCCTTTTTATTATCTAACTATAGATGAAAAAAAACAGTTTATAAATAAATTAAAAAAAAAATGTTTTAAACAAAATTACGATTTTATGTCATTACAGGAAACTCATATAAAAAACAAAAACAATGTATCATCTTGTAATAAAAAATATATGAATGAAACTATTTATATTTTATTAAATGGTATTTTAAAAAATAGAAAAGATGCTAATGATTTTATAAATAGCATTAATGTAATTAAAGAAGAAAATTTATACAATTATATTACACATACTGCAGTAGCTATTGTAGAAATAAACGCAAATCTTTTTACTGATAGTTTTATCAAATTATTAGATAAAAAAAAAACAATATCTGAAGAATTTATTCAAACTATTAACCATACACCAATATTTAAAAATTTCCCCTTTGCTTTAAAAAACACTATATCAATTACTATACAAGAATGTAAATTTGAAAAAAATAAAATAATAATACGACATCACGATGACGCTAATTATTTTTATATTCTAAAAAAAGGGTTACTTAATGCATGTTATGGTAGTAACAATAATGACAGTGGCAATAACAGTGGCAATAACAATGGCAATAATAGTGGCAATAATAGTGGCAATAATAGTGGTAATAATAACAGTGGCAATAACAGTGGCAATAACAGTGGCAATAACAGTGGCAATAACAGTGGTGATAATAACAGTGGTAATAATAATGGCAACAAAAGTAACGTTATTAACACTATACGCCAATATGAATTTTTTGGAGAATTAGCCATCATATTTAATACATTAAGAACATGTAATGTAGTAGTAGAATCAGATATTGCCATATGTTATTATATGCCAAAAGTCCGCTTTTTATCTCTTCTAACTAAAGATATACTACAAGAATTCATACAATATATTTATACTAACTACCATAAAAATGAAACTCAACATCTTATAAAAAATTATATTAATAGTAAGGATTGCAGCTATGGAATTATTAATGAACATATGAATGAATTAATTAATAAAAAAGAAGAAAAACAGAACAAAAAACAGAAAGAAAAACAGAAAGAAAAAGATCGTAACGGTGACAATAATGATAATAACAATTATTACAATGATCAAGATTCCGTTTTTTCTGAAAGTTTTAATAATAAATTAATCACCAATGAAAATATGTCAAACGAACAGAATAATTACGATATATTACAGAAATATAGTAAAAGTAAAAGTTCTGGATTTAAAAAGTTAGATACCTTTCTTTCCAGCTTATCTTCGAGTCATATTGCATTAAATGTTGACTATATTAATGAAAATAATATAAAATCTTTTTATAGTGATTTAGATAAAATATTACTAAATATTTATAATACCGAACAAAAATATTTTGCAAAAGAAATGGAAATTAACTTAATGAATGTAAAAGTTTTTAAAAAAATATTAACTAATATGAAAGATAAAGAAAGCTTTTTAAAAAAACTAAAATATTTAAAATGTCCTAAAGGAAAGCAATTAATATTAGAAGATGAGTATTGTGAATATTTTTTTTTTATTAAAGAGGGGGAAATTGTAATACAAAAATTCAATGAACATAAAAATATTTATGATGAAATTATTGTTTTAAAAAAAAATGAATATTTTGGACCCCAATTAATTTTAAGTAATATGAAATCAATTTTTATTGCTGTTGCAAAAGTAGATTCGGAATTATATACATTAGATGCAGAATCATTTAAACAATTTTTAACTCCTTATATCGATTTACTTAATAGTTCATACGATATAATACAATTAAATATGATATCTGAAGCAGTTAATGAGGATATAAAAAAATTAAAAAAAGAAGATGATTTTATTTTAAAAGTAATAAAAATATTAAAAAAAGTACACATTATTCAAAAATTAAATGAAAAGGAACTTTATAATTGTGCCAAACATTTTGAATTTAAATTTTTTAAAAAAGGAAGTATTATAATAAAATATCAAGATGTATCCGATTATTTTTATATTATTAAAAAAGGAATTGTTGTAGTAATTTTAGATCATAATGAAATGGAAGAAACAGATAAAAATAGTAATAAAAATAGTAATAAAAATAGTAATAAAAATAGTAATAAAAATAGTAATAAAAAAAATAATTCAAAAAATCAAAAAGATAATATTTTACCAGATCAGAATATAGATGCACAAAAAACAGATGAAGAAATGTCTGAACCTTCTCCTATTTATTTATATAAATATGATTATTTTGGGGAACTATCTATTATAAATCATCAGTTAAGAACATCTACATGTAAAGCTTACACAAATTGTTTTTTATTAACAATTGATAAAACTTCTTTTATGAACTGTTTTAGTAGTATAATTAATGATCTATTACTAGAAGCTGATGTTAAATATACTAAAAATTATTCTTTACCAAATTGGTTAAAATATTTATATGGAATGGGAGATGTTTATGATAACTCTATGAATTCTACTTCTGCTCTTATACCTGTGCTATCAAATTCTTTTAGTAGTATGTCCGGTACAAGTAGTGAGGAATTTCTTTTTGAAAAAGAAATAAAAAAAAAACTTAAAAAAAATGACAAAAAACATAAAGAGAAAAACAATGAGTTCATGGAAATATTTGAAAGTTTTAATAATAAATCTTATAAGAAACAAGAAAAAAATGTTAATAAAAGCGATATTATTACAAGTGATAGTGCTAGTGTTGTAAGCGCTTTTGATGATAGTGATAAAATAAAAGAAATAGAAGAAGAAAAAAAACAAAAATTAAAAGAAATGAAGTTAAAAGAGCTAAAAGTATTTGAAAAAATTAAATTGAAAGAAGAAAGAAAAATTAAAAAGTTGATAAAACAAAGAGGGATTAATATGGATGCAGATAAGCTTATTCCTAAATATAATAATACTACGATGCATGATAGGGCACCAGTAAAAGATGGCGAATTAGTAAAAGATGGTAAATTAGTAAAGGATGGCGAATTAGTAAAGGATGGTAAATTAGTAAAGGATGGCGAATTAGTAAAAGATGGTAAATTAGTAAAAGATGGCGAATTAGTAAAAGATGGTAAATTAGTAAAAGATGGTAAATTAGTAAAATATGGCGAATTAGTAAAGGATGGCGAATTAGTAAAAGATGGCGAATTAGTAAAAGATGGCGAATTAGTAAAAGATGACGAATTAGTAAAGGATGACGAATTAATACAAGATGGCAAACTACAGCACCATGCCGAACTACAACATGATGACACATTTGTACATGAAGACCCATTTAGTGGATGTATAAAAGATAACGTGAACTTAGATAGATCTAGTTCAAAATATATTGAAAGCCCCCAAAAAAACAATTTAGAAACATTTAACGAAGTAAAAAGTGTTATAAAAGATGAAACTAAAGAATTAAAAAATGAAAATAACATAGGTTCTGTAGAAATAAAAAATAATGCTGTAAAATCTCTCAATTCTTTACTAACGAATGAACAAAGATCATTTAGCATTTTAAAAAAGAGAACAAATTCATCCAATTTGTCCGAGTTAGATATAAATAAATTAATAAAAAAATTAATAAATATTATAAACTTAGAATTTCATTCTATTTTTCACTTTTATGAATCCATTGATAAATTTAACAGAGGATATATAACATATAATGATTTTATGAATTTTATAATGCTTTTTAATATAGGAGAATTGTTTGAAAATTCTGAAGAATTAGGAATGGTATTTACATATTTATGTGGTGAAGGTAATAAAAATGTTTTAAATTTAAACGATTTTTATACAAATGCATATAAATGTTTTTACCCAAATGAAGATATGAATAAATTCGAATTGAATTTAAATTTATGTGAAATTTATGGTAATAGTAGGTTAGCTTTTCAAAAAAATATCTCTCAGTTGAATATAGAAAATTATTTCTGTACATTTCAAAATTTCGAAACTGTTTGTAAAAAAGTTGGTTTATCTAAAAAAAATATAAAAGATATATGGAATGAAATAAATATCATGAATCAAGAAACTATACCAATCGATATTATACTTAGTATATTAAATGGTGAATTATATATTGAAGAAGCTTATACTATATATAATGAAAAAACATCCATTGTAAACCAAGTTGTTACATTTTTTCAAACAGATGAAAACATTATTAAACTAGATAGCAATATTAATAATTTTTTGACTCAATATGAAGAACCAATTATTCTAAATAAAGCACAGCATAAATCACATCCAAAAGAAGTTACACATATAATAAAACTATTAGAAAAAGATAATAATTTTAAATACTTAACATTAGATCAAAGAAAATTTGTTACCACTTTAATGAATAGAAAAGTTATGAAATATGAAGAAATTGTAATAAAACAAAATCAAAATAATGCACCAATTATTTGCTTATATGAAGGTGAAGCTAATATAAATAATTATCAATTGTTTGGAGTACAATTAACTATAAGAGAATTAAAAAATAATGAAATTTATGGTTATAATGAAGTTTTGCATAATTTAGCAGCTAATTATGAAATAAAAATAAAATCAAATAAAGCTATTGTATGGGTTTTGAGTAAAAAAGATTTTAACGAACATATAATAGAAATGTTAGAAGAAAGAAAAAATAATTGTGCTAATATTTTAATAATATTAAAAAATGTACCCATTATAAAATATTTTACTCGAGAAGTACTTGAAGAAATTTCCTATGCATTAAAAGTTGAAATACATGAATCGAATCATACCATTATACAATCTAATGATTATGCTGATAAATTTTATATTATATGTAATGGTTTAGTAACAGTAGAAATAAATTCAGAAATATTTAACAATAGACTTGTTTTAGCAACATTAAAACAAACAGATTATTTTGGAGAATTAGCTTTAATTAAACAAAATAATAGAACAGTTAATGTTGTTTTAGATACACCAGGTACTTTATTTTCAATGGTTGAATCAGAATTTTATAGATTATTTTATTCATATTTTGATAAATTTTTAAATAGAGCTATGGCCAATTATAAAAAAATGGAAGTAAACAACATAGCAATACAATCACGAAAAACTAGTTTTAGTAGTTTGTCAAACTTCAACAGTCACTCTTCTTTTAAAAGAGGACACAAAAAAGTTACAATTGCAGATGCGTCTGACATCAAATATGTTACAGACAATTACAATAATGACAACACAGGAAAAAAAAATAAAGAGAAAGATAAAAAAAATAAAAAAAAATCTAATGTGGATAAGCAAGAAGATAGCGATAGTAATGCACAATACAAAAATAAAAATGTTAATGCAGACACACTTCAAGATAATAATAAAACTGATGTTTTTGATAAAAAAAGTGGAAACCAACCAACCAAAGATAAGCATAAATCAAGTAAGGAAAAAAATAGTAAGGATAATGCTTATAAAAGTAAAGCTAATAAAGACAAACACAATAAAGAATAATGCTAAGAAAAAGAAAAAAAAAAATGATACAAGCACAAAATAACAATTAATTAAGCATAAATTTGGCATATATATGTATATATATATATATATATATATTTTAAAAGCGTTTATATGTATGTAAAACATGTGTTATGAAAAAAAAAAAAAAAAAAAAAAAATATTTATATGCTAAAATAAAAAAAAGAGACAAACTATTTTAATATTTTAAAATACATAAAGAAAATAAGAACATAATCAGTGAACTTATTTTCACCTGAATTAAAAAAATTGTTGGTCCTTTTGGTTGTACATACATATATATATATATATATATATATATATTATTGCTCCATATTTTTATTTAAAATGCAATACATCATAACACATATGAAGACACTTTTTGTTAGTTTTTTTTTTTTTTTTTTAAGTAAGTGTATACATATATAAATCACAGTTGATCCAAAATTTTTAATTAAATAACTATGTTTTTGTATGTTTTGTATGTTTTGTATGTTTTACATATATTTTTATTTTTTTTGTTTATACGATTTTTTTTTAAGAATTAATTTTTTATAAATATTTTGTTCTACTCATATAATAATAATAAATATTGATGTTTTAATTTTTTTTTTATATTTTTTTAGTACTCTTTTTAACATTTTACAATTTTTTTTATACAATTAAACATTATACTTTTTACTTTTACATTCATTATTTGCAACATATGTGCTTTTACTTTTTTTTGTTATTTTTTTTCTACCTTTTTGTTCCTTTTTTCTACCTTGTTATTTACCAAAATTCGAAAATCCTATTCTACATTTTAAAAACCGCAATATTTTTTTTTTTTGAAATCTGAATATTTTTCCTTACTTCAAGTTGCTACCACCTTCTTGTTACACAAGTTGGCGTTTTGTGAATTCAAAAAAAAACTCTAAAAAAAGTTTTAAATTGGTTTTAAAAAAACACTAAAAAAAAGTTTTAAATTGGTTTTAAAAAAACTCTAAAAAAAAGTTTTAAATTGGTTTTAAAAAAACTCTAAAAAAAAGTTTTAAATTGGTTTTAAAAGAAGTTTTAAATGAAGTTTTAAATGAAGTTTTAAATGAAGCTTTAAATGGGTTGTTTTTTTTTCTTTTGCTATTTCTATTTTAAGCTAAATTTCTTAGACATTTTAAGCAAAATAAACAAAACAACATAAAAGATGTGGCAAAACAGTAAAAAATTAATATGCACATACATTTATATATACACCTTTTTTTTTACAATTGCTTTGGATGCGTATATACATATATATATTATTGTTAAAATTTAAAATGCATGTTCATTGTCTTTAAAAAAAAAAAAAATAATATGTATTCAATAAATATGCATTTACGAATAATTTGTCCATATATTATACATGAAACAAAAAAAAAATATTGCTTACTGTTTATTTATTTATTTATTTATTTTTTTCACTAGTATTTTTATCAATTTACTTAAATATATTTAGGTTTTCCTTTTTTTTTTTTTCACTACAAAATCACCTTCCTCTACATTATTATTCTGATTATCTTGTTTCCCATCTTGAGTATTATCTTTTTGTTTATCATTATCATTTTCATTACTATTTTTATTATTTTCTTCTTCTTCTTTTTCTTTTTTAATCTTGTTTTCACTTTTTAGTGTATTAATTGTTGTATTACTTGTTGTATTACTTGTTGTATTACTTGTTGTATTACTTGTTGTATTACTTGTTGTATTGCTTGTTGTATTGCTTGTTGTATTTCCCACAAGTTTAGGGACATAACCCTCAGCTTTTAACCAACTCACTGGTGTTTTTTCATTTGGTTTACCATGTTTATCTAAAAGTCCAGCTATTATTAATTTTTTTTTTTCCATAGATCTATTCCCATACCCCCATCGAACATCGTAAGTATCTCTATCCATTATAACTCTTTTCGTTAAAGATACAATACCATGATCTATTGTGGCAATAACAGTAGATGTCATCTGAGCAATTGCTAAAGCAACTGCTTCACCTTTTGTTGTCATTATAACAATTTCTGAGTTTAAATCAATATTATTATCAAATCTTAATACTCCTGGGATAGTTAATTTAGCACCATAACAAATTGCATTAACTGCACTATCTTTTATAACTATACGAGGGAAATTAATTAATAATCTTTCTAAAGGCATTATAACTTTTCTTAAATAACTTTCATCTCCTGTCGTATCATAAACATATTTTGCATCCAAAATATCATGTAATGTATGCATATTATCGTATTCAGTTAAAACTCCTGATTTTACTCTTCTTAACTCTTGCATATGTGCACCAACACCTAATAATAAACCAATGTGTTCACATAAAGTTCTTATATAAGTTCCGGCTTCACATTTAACCCAAAATAAACATGTGTTATTTATTTCATCATAATCTAACAATTTGGAATCATAAATGGTTCGAACTCTTAATTGTCTTTTGACTGCACATATTAATGGAGGTCTTTGAAAAATAGCTCCTTGAAAATTATTTAATACAATTTTTACCTCTTCCAAACTATTAGGTTTTGCATGAAATTTACATACACAAACATATTCTTTACCAGACTCTTGTTGAGATTTTACTAATCTAGTTGCTCTGTTTAAACAAACTAATAATACTCCTGTAACTTTAGGATCTAATGTTCCACTATGTCCTGTTTTTTCACAATTTAAAATTTTTTTTATCCATGAAACTACTTCATGAGAAGATGGGTTACTAGGTTTATCTAATACGATAATACCATATTTTAAATATTCTTCCAAATTTCTTGAATAAGGAGAGTTACCCATAGGTATAGGTGTAAAATGAGAACTTCTTATATTCAGTTTATCATAATCTTTTAGTAATAATGGCCAATCAGATGTATTTATAACAGCTTCTTTAAGCTCTGGTTTTATTTTGTACTCTTCTTTTACTTCTTCCATTTTTTTATCTTTTACCTATTTTTTTTTTTTTTTTTTTTTTTTTTTTTTACGGCTCATATACATACAGTTATAAATAAATTAATATACGTGAATATTATATATTCATAAGGTGATATATATATATATGTGTTTTTATTTTAATCTATATAATTTTAATGTAAATACGATAAATAGTTACTAACACTTTTTTTAAAATATAAAACTGTATATATACATATATATAAATATCTATATTTGTTCTGATACTTACGTTTTTTTTTTTTTTTTTTCCTTTTTTTTTTTTTTTGTATGGTTTTATTTTTATGTTACAATAAAAATAATATATCACAATTAGCTTTTAACCTTGACATTTCTTATTTTCTTAATAATTTTTTTTTTTTTTCTTACTTTTTAGTAAAACCTTATTTCATTCTCTTTTTTTTATATTAAATTTAAAATTTAATGATTAATTTTTCATTTTTTTGTATTGTAAATTATTGACATTGACTTATAAAAATATTATTTTTTGTAAACTATACTTTAGCCTTTTTTTTTTTTTTTTTTTTTTTTTTTATTTTATTTTGTCTTTTTTCTTTTGATTGTTAATTTATTTATTTCATTTTTTTTTTTTTTTTTCTTTTTTTTGTTTTTTTTAAATAAAAAAATTTTGATAAGTGTTGTTATTTTTAAAAATTTATAAATGAAAGACTATCAACATTAATATATATATATATATATATATGTACTTATTTAAATATAATTCAAATAGAATATTATATCTTTATTATGCCTTTAGGAAAATGACAGCCTAAGTAAATATTTTATACTCTCTTTTAAAATTATTGTATCACCTTAATAATTTAGGTAAAATAAAAAGTTCTTTGTATTATTATTTTTGTTAGCTCTGCTTAAATTATTTTTTTTTTACACTTACACTTCTACTAAATAGAGAAAAAATGATTTATTAATTATTAAAAATGGCTAACTGAGCGCTATATGGTCACAGGATTTAACATATACGTATAAATATATCTATACGAGCCGAAATGATAGTTTTACTCCAATTATAAAAACGCATAAAGTATAAAAACATATAATGTTATGATAACTCGTTTATTCTTTGTGTACATAAATTTTTATATTACAAATGTACATCGTAATATAAGAAATAAAGTTATATATATATATATATATATATATATATATATATATATATATATATATATATATATATATATATATATATA
>CABPSV020000199.1:0-10000 GCA_902459845.2 Hepatocystis sp. ex Piliocolobus tephrosceles
TGTTGATTTATTTTTTATTTTTATTTTTATTTTTTTTCATTTTTAACTTATTTGTAAAGCATTAGAAATAAACGTTCATTATTACTGTTATTATTTTTTTTAGTTTTTAAATCACTTCAATTTAGCTTAAATTGTGATCTCAAGTTTGGCTTTACTTTTATTTTATTTTTTCTGTCCTTCTATATATTCGTTTTTACTTCTTTTTTTTGTGTTTCTTTTTGTTTTTTTTTATTTCCAAACTAACACTATCACTAACAAACACTATCATTAACAAACGCTATCACTAAATAACACTATCACTAACACTAGCAGTAACTAACACTAATACTTTTTAGTTAACCTCGAGAAGTATACGTACATCCGCCGTAAAGTATATACTTTTGTAGGTAATTACCTGCTTGTTCATTTTTGTTTACGTTTACATATTCGTCTTTAAATAAAAACGAATTCATATTTATTTATTTTATTCCTTGTGATTTCTTTTCATTTAGTAAAAAAAAAACATATAAACAATATATATATATATATAGATAGACAATTTTTTTTTTTTTTTTTTTTTTTTTTTTTTTTTTTTTTTTTTTTTTTTTTTTTTTTTTTTTACAAAAATATATGTACGTTCATACATAACACTCCTATTTTACAACATAAATACAAACACATAATTAAGACAAACAATTTACTCTGTTATCACCTGAACACATACTTATGACCTCTCACACAATAAAAAAATAAAAAATAAAAATAAAAAATAAAAAATAAAAATAAAAAATAAAAAATAAAAAATAAAAAATAAAAATAAAAAATAAAAAATAAAAATAAAAAATAAAAAATAAAAATAAAAAATAAAAAATAAAATAAAAAAAATGAGTAATCGGAAAAAATACGTATATATCGAATTTACGATAAACACAATTACCCTCGGTAAGGTATACTTCGAACTATTCAATGATAATGAAATTAAAAAATCAGTCGATAATTTTGTAAGTTTATGTAAAGGTAATGAATATCATAGTATTTATTATGATGAAATGTTAAGCTATAAAAATTGTAGAATTGAAAAAATAAAAAAAAACAAATGTATAAAAACAGGTTATTTAAGAAATAAAGTATATATTGACAGTAATAATAAAAATAATAATAATTATAACAACAGAAATAATAATATTAATAAAAATGACAAATATGATAAAACTGAATGTATTTATGGACAGTCATATAAAAAAGAATATTCTCAAAAAAAACACATTTGTGCTGGATTAATAACAATGATTCCTGTAAATAAAAATAAATATTCATCAATTTTTAAAATCACACTTAATGCTGTACCTAAATATAACCATAAAAATATAATTATTGGAAGAGTAATTAAAAACATGCATATATTGAGAGCAATCGAATTTATACCTGTAACTATTAACTATATTCCGAAGTTAGAAGTATATATATCCGATAGTGGTGAAGTGAGTCCTTATTTTTTTAAAAAAAATAAAAAATCACAGAGACAATCTTACATTGATAATTTATTTGCAACATATCTCGATACTAATGTAGAAAATACATCAGAAAGTTGTTCCAGTGATATGAGCGACACTGATAATACAAGTGAAAGTATTTATTCTGACACGAGCATAAATGCTGATCTAAGTACTCTTTCAAAACATATTTCTAACTTAACAAATAGTGATAAAAAAAAAAAAAAAAAAAAAATTACAGAAAAACAAAAAGGGCTTAAACTATTGAATCAAATAGTAGCTAATATAGATAATAAAAATTATGAAAGGGGGAAAGGAAGTTCTAATTTGTTGGGTGGCGATGCAAATCGGAGTGATGACAACCGAAACGATAATAACCGAAACGATAACAACCGAAACGATAATAACCGAAACGATAATAACCGAAACGATAATAACCGAAACGATAACAACGAACCTCAGTTAGGGAAAAAAAAAAACCACGTTAAAATGGTATTAGCACAGGATTACGAAAATATGAACAAAAAAATGACTAACAGAGAAAAAAGATTGTTCGAAATTCAATTAAAAATAAACCAATCTAAACATTTAAATCAAGTTGAATCAAAAAAAGAAAAACAAACTAATATTTATAGTACTACGTTTTATAATAACAAATCGGAGAATACACTTTTTGAGTATGACAAATACAAATTTGAAAATTCTGAATATGTTAAAAATGCTATACCAAAAAAAAAAGAACAAACTGAAATCCAACTTGAAAAAAAAAAAAAAAAAAACATTAAAGAAGCAACAATTAACGATAAAGAAGCAACCATTAAAGATAAAGAAGCAACCATTAAAGATAAAGAAGCAACCATTAAAGATAAAAAAACAGAGAAACAAACTTGTTCAAACAATCTTAGTGAAGACACTACAAAAACAACAAATGTTAAACACACACAAACAGATGCACAAACAAATGTACAAACAGATGTACAAACAGATGCACAAACAGATGCACAAACAGATGCACAAACAGATGCACAAACTTCTTTAAATAATAATAGCGACGATACTCCAATCAAAGAAGAAAACGAGGCTGACCAATCGAATGTATACGACAAAATATACAACGTCAGTGCAATATATGCAAAATATAAACATGGTAATAAAAAAAAAAATAACAGCAGCTACAATAATAGTAACGTTCTCGATAAAGATATAATTCTTTACAAAAAAATGAACTTAAACTTTTCTGTTAATCGTAAAATATATAATGATCAAAAAAAACAGTACGAAGATAAAACGTTTTATGGAAAAAATTTACTTATCAGTGATAAAACAGAATGTTCTGAAAAACATAAAAAAAAAGTCATCGAATTTTGTAAAAAACAAGAAGAATTGAGAAAAAAAAATAGTAGAAAAAGAAAAGAGCAAAATGATATATTTCAAAATTATATAAACAAAAGAAACAAAATTTATAACAAAAAATTAGATACTTTTTTTAATAAACACACTGTTGAAATTAGGCAAAACTTAGAGCGAAGACCATTGTAAATGATGAGAGCTTTTATATATGCGCATGTTTACTCACATACATGTATATACATACATACGCATGTACATTTTTTTTTTTTTTTTTTTTAAACGCCCAAACAGACTTATAATTACTTTACCATTTTTTATTTTTATTTTACTACTTTTTTTGTTTATTTATTTATTAATTTTTTTTTTTTTTTATTTTCAACTTTTTAAATATTAATTCAAAAAAAAAAAAAAAAAAAAAAAAAGGAAAAGGAAAAAAAAAAGAAAAAGGGTTTATACTAACACGTATACAAATATGTATATGCAATAAAAAAATGAATTATTAAAAATGAAGTAACTTGTTAAGAATAAATTGTTAAAAATTAATATGTAATTATACATAATATGTTATTCTTTTTTTTTTTTTTTTTTTTTTTTTTTTTTTTTTTTTTTTTGCACAAGCCAATTGAGCGCTCTAGCTCAATCAATTAAGTTAGACTTTTTTTTTTCCGATATGTGTATTGTGTCCCTTGGCTAGGAAGACTCACACGCCATATCACTTATGTTAAGGTAACAAACGTATGTATATATATATATATATATAGTATACATTACAATTTCGCAATGCTCTTAAATGTTTTTTTGAAGGTTAAAAGTTTGGCTATTTGCAAAGGATCATGTGTTAAAGGAGGCACTATATTACCAACTGGATTTATAAAACGTGGTTCGATTAATTGATTAAAATCAGTAATAGAATTCATTTCTTTATTTAAATTGATATTTAATGATTTGTTATATACAGATTCTGTAAATAAATATGGAATTTTATTAACATAATAAGTATTAAACTTTTTATCTTTTTTTTTTAATTTAGAAATCGTATGTAATGGTATATTTTTTTTTTTTTTTATTATTTCTTCTTCTTTTTTTTTTTTTTTTTTTTCCAACTCTATTAATGTATTATAATTGCACCATTCCGATACGTTTATTTGTTTTAGTTTTATTTTTTCGCTATCGCTTAATGCGAGTAATTCTTCATCTTCTTTTTCATTTATTACTTCTTCAACGTTTATATAATTTTCATATTCATTGTATTCATCATTATAAATACTTATTTTTTCTCCAAACGTTTTAAGTACCATATCATTGTTAACATTATCAATATCAATTAAATCAGTTTTTTTTTGTACAATATTGTTACTAACAACATTGGAATTATCACCTTCGTTTTCATTTGTTTCTAAAAAAGTATTCACTACGTCAGAGATTTCCACTACACTACTTACATCTGCTACACCACTTACATCTGCTACACCACTTACATCTACTACACCACTTACATCTGCTACACCACTTACATCTGCTACACCACTTACATCTACTACACCACTTACATCTGCTACACCACTTACATCTACTACACCACTTACATCTGCTACACCACTTACATCTTCCAACTCAATGGATTGAATAATTTCATCCAGATTTAATATTTTTCTTTTTTTTAAATTATTAATAAAATCAATATTATTTTTTAACTGTTCTTTTCCCTTTTTTAATTGCTTGTCACTCAAATTTTGAACTTTATTCGAATTTTCCATAAGTTTGGAATCTTTTACTAAATTTTCTTCATCAGAAGAATAACAAGAATCGTCAGACAACTTATTATATTTTATTTTGTTTATGTTGTTACTATTGTCATTATTTATATTGTTATTATTGTCATCATTACTGATCATATTTAACAAAACTTTTCTTTTGTTTATAATATTTTCATTTATTTTATGTTCTTTTGCATTTTTCATAAAAGCAAATTTTTGTAATTTTTTTTTTGTTTTTTTTTGTTTCATTCGTTTGTTTTCTTTGTCTTCATCTGTTGTTGTGTTGTTATCACTACCACTGTCATTTCCACTGTCATTTCCACTAGCACCACCACCAACACCAACACCACCTCCCCAATCAACAGTATTATCTCCATACATAGAAGACGGATTATTAATTTCGGTTAATGCTTTTGTTATGACCGTTTTAAGCATATTTTTTTTTTCTTTATTAGCTTGTACACTTTTTAAAATTTCTTTTTTAAGTCCCTCATTTTTATATTTATTTATCAAATTTAAAGTTTTTCTATTTTTTACATTACTTATAAGATTTCTTTTTTTTGCATATTCTTCTTCAAAATTATGTAACTGTTCAGCTAGTTCTGGAGCTTCTGTATATAAATTTTTTAAAATTTTTTTTTCTTTTGATTTTAAATGTTTTCTATATGATTTAGATTTTATTTTTTTTCTGTAAATGGATTTACGTCTTTCTTCTTCTAGCATTTTTCTTAACTCTATAATATGTCTTATTTCATTTCTTTTTTTAATTTTATCATTTAAAAAACTATTTTTTTCTATCATATTCATATCAGCGTGTTGTATATTTTTTTTTAATTCTTCTTCAAATAATTTATTGCTCAATTCTTTATCTTCTTTTATTATAACATTTTTAATTTTAGGGTCTAAACTATTTTTATTAGTTCTATCTTCTTCTATTTTTTGTTTATACAAACTTACAACATTATTTTTTAACATTTCATCAGTTGTTAAAAACGTATTTTTCTTACATCCAAAATCAACTTTATATGAATTATTTATGTCACGAAACGAGTTTAGTATTATTTCTATATCTTCCATGTTTTCATTATACACTAATTTCGATCTATTTTTTTCTTCTTCTAATGTAGAAACATATTTATTATAAATATTATATTTTTGTAAATCCATTTTATTTAATAATAACGTTAAATCTTCTTTTACTTTATTATTTAATAAAATATCATCTATATTTATTAAATCGTTAAAATTAATTTCTTCGTTTGAATTTTTTATATTATAAATATTATCATGCATTGGTAAATATTTATAAGAATCTTTTTTTTCTCCATCTTCTTCATACTTATCACTTTTTTTTTTAGCACGATAATTTTTGTCCTTTTTTTCGTTGTCTTTTTTATAATTGTTTAAAAAAGTTATAAATTGTGTTGAATCATATTGTGCATTTTTTTCTGCACCTTCTCCACATGTTATGTCACCATCTATTATGGCATCTTCGATTTGAACCAGATTTTTATTTACCTCCGATGATGTACCATCTACTATATCTTCACTACTATTTGTACTTGTCAAAGGTATACTTTTTTTTTTTTTTTTTTTTTTTAGTACATTACTTTTTATATATTTATCACGATCATTGCAGATATTTTTTTTCTCTCCTGTTTTGTTTATAATTTTTTTTTTGCTTTTTTTTTTATTAATTGTTTTTTGTTCTTCAACATCTAGACTTAGCCTGTTGCTATCTTTACTTTTCTTTAATTTTTCCATTAATTTTTTCTTCGATTTTTTCTTCGATTTTTCCACCGATTTTTTCTTCGATTTTTCCACTGATTTCTCCACTGATTTTTCCATTTATGCTTGTGTTTTATTAGGCTTGCGCTTGGCTTGTTTATTCGGAGCTTACTATTTTTTTTTTTTTTTTTTTTTTTTTTATATTAACGTACTTTTTGACGTATGAAAGCTCATTATACAAGACGACAGTTTTACATAAATTATCTACAACTGCATAAATACATATACGAATATATATATATATATATATATATATATATTATATCTTTATGTATAATCTGCTTTTTCTATTTATTTCTTGTTTTTTTTTTTATACTTAAGGCAACCTACCAAAAATTGACACAGTTAGGTTTTAAAATTATGTAAAAAGTTCAATTGTAAAGTACAAAAATGTTTAAAGAAATAAGATATGTATGTTTATGTTATATGACCACTTCTCACTTGTTTTTTTTTTTTTTTTTTTTTTTTAGTTAAAGCTTTTTTTTTTTTTTTTTTTATATTTCCCAATAAGTTTGCATAAATAATACAATTCCTTGTTGACATTTTTTTTTTTTTTTTACGTTTTTAAAGTTTTCAAATATAACAACAGCTTGTGCTTTTATGTCATAAAAAACGTAGCTAAAAAAAAAATATATATATATATATATATATATATATATATATATATATATAAACTGTTCAATTCGCTATGAAGATATATTTATGTCAAAAAAAAATAAAAAAAAAAGTAAAAAAAAAAGTAAAAAAAAAAGTAAAAAAAAAAGTAAAAAAAAAAGTAAAAAAAAAAGTAAAAAAATAGGAGCATGTATATATAGCCTAAATTGTTATGTTTTTAAAGTGATCATATATGTACCGTATGTAAATATAAATGCATTTTTCCGAAGTGTTTAGTTTTATGTAAAACTGTTTATGTATATTTTTTTGCCAGTACGAAAACAACGCGGGGGATACAAATTATATAAACAAGTATTAATACGCTCGTATAATATAATGTATATGTCATAGCTTTAACAAACGTTTACAACGATACATACTTCATTTTTTTTTTTATTTTTCATAACTTTTTTAACTTTTATTTCATTCATTCAGCTTTTTTTTTTATAAAAAAACTAAAATATTGATTTATAAAAAAACTAAAATATTGATTTATAAAAAAACTAAAATATTGATTGATAAGAAAGCTAAAGTATTGAGTTATAAAAAAACTAAAATATTGAGCTTAACTTTTTCTTTTTACATTTTTTTGGCAATTTTATCTGTTCACTTATTTATACATTTGTTTTTTTATTGTTATTATTACTCCTGTTCTTTTTTTTTAAACTTTTACAAAAAAAAAAACTATGACAACATAAACATGTACAAGTTTTTTATTTCTGTTTTTTCTTCACTAAAACAAAAACGAAAGAAAAAAAAAAAAAAGAAAAAACATACGAACTTAACTATGTAAGACAATTAATAAAGTACGAAAGTACGAAAGTACGAAAGTACGAAAGTACGAAAGTACGAAAGTACGAAAGTACGAAAGTACGAAAGTACGAAAGTACGAAAGAATGAAGGATGGAGGGGGGGAAGGAAAAGAAAAAAAAAAAAAACTCACATTAGTATGTGTATAGACGATCGTATGAGAAGGTACAACTATATACAAAATTTTATAAAATGGTAATATAAGAATGCGCACCATTAAGCAAAACATAAAAAAATGATGTTATACTGTGATAAAAATTCTAAAAAAATTAAAAAAAAAAAGTAAAAAAAAAAGTTTAAAATAGTTTACTGCATAAGAATATGTGCATATGTATATGTACGGAAAGACATGCCAACGTTTGCTACGATTTTCTGTTATATTTTGCCATGTTCTGTTTTGCTATGTTCTGTTTTTTTTGGAGGGGAAAGCAGTTGGCATAAAAATAAACAACTGTGACAGGTCTCCACTATATACATACATATATACATACATATATATATGTACATAATTTTATATAACTAATTCGAATTAATAAGTTTTAAAGAATCTTGCAATGCCTTAGTATAGTGGTTAACTGCCTGAACAATATCATCGTCTGCTGCTTCTCTTGTTTGAGATTCTAACATTAATCCGTTTTTAACTGCAGATAACTCTTCTAACACAAAATTCTGGAAACTAGCACTTTTTCCTTTTTTCTCTTTTTTTATTTCTTCGATGTAGGCCATTATTTCTTGGTATTTACTGTCTCTTATGTTCTGGCGTTAGCGAAAAAAAAAAAAAAAAAAAAAAAAAACATTTACATATGTATATATATATATATATATATGCACGTATGTACGTACGTATGTGTATGTACCTACATGAGTAAGTAAATAATGAATAATAAAAAAAATGTAAGTGACAATATGTGACAGTATGTGACAGTATGTGACAGTAAGTGACAGTATGTGACAGTAAGTGACAGTATGTGACAGTAAGTGACAGTATGTGACAGTATGTGACAGTATGTGAGTAAATAAACACGAACGTTTTTACACGCACATACCTTTTCGATGGATATTTTACTTTCCATTTTTTTCTCTATGTCTTCCAATCTTTTACACATGTTACCCTCTTTCTCCTTATTATTTATTTTGTCCTGATTAAACTGTAACTGTAAATTTGAAAAATCTTTTGCAATATTATTTTTTTTTTTTTCCAAGTTTTGTATACATTTAACTTTTTCATTCTCAAAATTAACACTTATATTATTAACTTTATCATTCAATATTTTTATAGCTCCTTCAATTTGTAATACTTTATCATTTACAACATTTTCGATTTTTTCTTGTACTTTTAACAATTCAGATGAAAAAATATTTTGTATATTTCTATTATGTTCTATTCTTTTTTTTATTTCGTTGTTTAAATTTTTTTCTAATTTTGTTATAGCTTCTCTAATTATATAAATTTTTTCTTTTTCTATATTTTTTTTTTGTATAATTTCATTTTTTATTTCTTTTTCAAATCCTTCGATTTTTTCACATAATCTTTTTATTTTTATTTTTGTATTATTATTAATACATTTATCATTAATGTCAATTGATTTATTAGCTAGTTCACTAAACATTATATGTTCATCGTCAATTATACCATTATTAATATTTTTATTATTAACACTTTTATTATTAATATTTTTATTATTAATACTTTTATTATTAATATTACTATTAGTACTAATACTACGATCATAAGCTATATTACTATTTTTTTTTAAACTACATCCAAGTCCTAATCTCTTATTACTTGAATTTCTTTCACTATAGCTATTTAGGTTACTTTTGTTAAAAAAATTGTCATTTTTATATGAACAGTTCATAATATTATTATTATAATTTGTATTTTCTAAATTATGTAAACTGTTAATTACACTTTTTGTATTACTGTTTGTTTTTATGTTACAATAATTTTTTATATTACTTTCGTCATTGTCCATATAACTACTACTACCACTATTATCTATACACATATCAGGAGTTATACTTTTATTTCCACTATTATTTATATACCTCGTATCTGTACTTATATGTCTTATATTTCTCTCATTATTACCGTAATCACTATTTAAGTGAGTACTTATATTCCCTATACTACTACCACTACCTATACCACTAGCGCTATCCATACTA
>CABPSV020000199.1:15000-18595 GCA_902459845.2 Hepatocystis sp. ex Piliocolobus tephrosceles
TGTTTTTAAAACAAATTATGAGAATCAATCGGATGTAATTATATTAAATAGGATAAGTTGTATGTTCTCCGTTTCGTCATCCGCTTTTTTTTTTTATTCGTTTCTTTTTTTTTTTTTGTAGATGTTCATAAAAAAGGCATAAATGATATAGCTCTTTTTCAAGACAATACAAAATTTTTTTCTGCTGGTAAGTATAAATATGTGCACACATTTTGTCTATATGTTTATTTTTTTATGTTTTTAAAAAAATATTACGAATTATTATATTACATACATGTGAATGTATATACCCCCCCCCTACCACATTTATACAGAAATTATATATATAAACATTTTTTCACTGGCCGCAGGAAATGATATATACATATATTTATGGGACTCACTATCAAATAATATTTTAAATAGGATTAATGTAAATGGTTAGAAAAAGGATATATGTACACATTTACGCGCATATATATTTATATATATATATATTATACGATTCTAATTTTTGCAAAGACTTACCTTTTTAATTTTATATTAATAATTTCCTTTGACCATATAAACGCATTTAATAATATTTTTTTTTTTTTTTTTTTTTCTTTTTAGATAAGATAAACACGGTTAAACTAAGCAGAAATGAGAAATTACTTTTTTGTAATAAACATAATGTAGTACATATATATGACTTTAAAGAAAGGGATTACAAAAAAAAAAATTCTCCATTGCAAGTGTTTGGAGATGCAAAGGATTTGATAACTGAGTAAGTTCGAATCGATTATTTTTAATACGTTTGTGCTTAATCTTTTTTTTTTTTTTTTTTTTTTTTTTTTTTTTTTTTTTTTTTTTTTTTATATTTAAATGTTTTAATTTTATTTGTTTCCATCAATTGTGTTGCTCTGATACATTGGTAGATACACACATGGGTATGTATACATATATATACCCTACTTGCCATTTTCAATTTCGTAGCATATACGTTGACGAACATGAAATATACACATGCAGTATTGATAACTCGCTAAGAGTTTACGACTTACGCATGGGTAAAATTATGACCCACGATATGAAATCCTCTGTTTTAAGTATTGATGTAACTAATGATAAAAATTATTTTTGTGTTAACTTAATAAACAACAGCATAAAGCTAGTTGAAAAAAACAGCGGTAACTAAAAAAAAAAAAAAAAAAAAAATAAATAAATAAAATAAATAACTTATTAGACTAGCCAATTGGTTGACATGTTATAAAAAAAAAAAATATATATATATATATATATATATATATATATATATATATGTGTACATATTTATTGGCTCATTTGCTTGTTCCCGACGCAGGAACTGTTTTGGGAGTATATAAAGGAGATATGAACAACCATCATAAAAGAAACATAAAATTCGACCATAAAAATAAATTTATTTTTGCCTGTTCATATAAAAATGAAGTTTTCGTATATGATATGGTTAAAAGTAACTTAATTAACAATACAACATTTTATAAAAACTTAGACTATGAAGACAATTTAGATATTTACAAAAATACCTACTATAAATTACATATAGGTAAACCAACATACTATTTAAGTTTTAATAAACATTTCGTGTCAGAACAAAATAATTACATAGATAGAGACAAGTATAACAATTTTTTAAATAAATATAAACATTATGGTAAAAAAGGGAATGTTACTACTCAATCAAATGATGACGAATTTCAAAATATAAACAATAAATTATTGTGTGGTGATATAGATGGTAATATACATGTATTACAGTTATATTATGTCTAACATTTTTACTTTTTTGAGTATTTTATGTTGTCACATCACCATGACAACGCATTGGTAACATAAGTGAAACTTTTTATATGCATGTGTATATATGTACATATATATTGTGCACATATATATTGTGTACATATATTGTATACATATATTGTGTATACATATTGTGTACATATATGTGTAAAATGTGATTTTTTTTTTGAAAAAAAAAAAAAAAAAAAAAAAAAAAAAAAAAAAAAAAAAAAAAGTTTTAAAAAAACGAACGTGCTTTAAAAAAAATAACGAGTACACAGGCTCATATTGGAAAAAAAATACGAAACATTCCATAAATATAAACCACTTGACATTTCTATTACTGTTTTTATTATCATATTTTGCTATGTTACAATTTTACTCTTACATACATTTATGTATGTTTTCTTTTTTTTTTTTTTTTTTTTTTTTTTTTTTACACAATCCTCATGTTTAAAAACTTAAGTTACATTTACCTTGCTCGTTCAGAAAATATAAAAAAAAAATATATATTTTTTTTTTTTTTTACATTGACTTAGTCATATGAAACATCATAATTGACTTAAAAAATAGCAGTAAAAAACATTGTAAAAAAATTAATTCAAAATGGGATAGGCAAATATCAAGCATCCTTTTTTTTTTTTTTTTTTTTTTTTTTTATATTAATGCTTTATTCATTTTTGTTTTTTCCTTGTAACTATTTTTTTAAATATTGTTAAAAAAAAAAAAAAAAAAAAAATGGACAACTAAATTAAATACAAAAATTAAAATGTCCAAAATTAATATGTCCAAAAGTAATATGTCGAATGTAACATGTCGAATGTAATATGTTAATTTACAACTAATTAATTTAGCAACGATTAATTTAGCAACGATTAATTTAGCAACAACTAATTTACAAATAATTAATTTAGCAACATAACATGGATTTATGACACCATTAAGATAAAGCGTAAATATTTTATTTTTATAATATTATATGAGTGTTTTTACATCTTACCAGCATACTTTTAAATTATTATTTTTAGCGTATTATGAATTATATAAGTTACTTATTTGTTAAGTAAAGCCAATATATGTACATACTTTTATTCTTATTTTTGTGAATAGAAAAATAGTGGACTAACAGCAAGCACAATTATAGATATTGTATATATATATATGTACCATTTTTTTTGCTTTTCGTTTTTTTTTTTTGTTTTTATTTCTCAATGTACCAAATTCACAATTATTCATAACAATAATTAAAAATGCATCATTAAGCCAATTTGTTAATAAGAATAAAACACATACACATTTACAATAACGTTACAAAAACATTACAATAACGTTACAAAAACATTACAATAACGTTACAAAAACATTTACAAAAACATTACAAAAACATTACAATAACGTTACAAAAACATTACAATAACGTTACAAAAACATTACAATAACGTTACAAAAACATTTACAAAAACATTACAAAAACATTACAATAACGTTACAAAAACATTACAATAACGTTACAAAAACATTACAATAACGTTACAAAAACATTACAAAAAAATTACAATAACGTTACAAAAAAATTACAAAAAAATTACAATAACGTTACAAAAAAATTACAAAAAAATTACAATAACGTTACAAAAAAATTACAACAACGTTACAAAAAAATTACAACAACATTACAAAAAAATTACAACAACATTACAAAAAAATTACAACAACGTTACAAAAAAATTACAACAACGTTACAAAAAAATTACAACAACATTACAAAAAAATTACAACAACGTTACAAAAAAATTACAACAACGTTACAAAAAAA
>CABPSV020000200.1:0-23472 GCA_902459845.2 Hepatocystis sp. ex Piliocolobus tephrosceles
TATATATATATATATATATATATATATATATATATATATATATATATATATATATATATATATATATATATAAACGTATAAACATATATACATATATACATACATACATATATTGATCCATTTTATTTGCTATTTTTCAAATTTAGTTGAACATGCCCACGGTTCGATCATTGTTCGTTCAGTACTTGTTCTTAACCTGCTCTTAACCAACCTGTTTCATATATATACATTTTTTTTTTTTTTTTTTTTTTAAATCTGAAAAAGGCTAACTATGTTCGTTTGTTCTTTATATTGGCCTGTTCATGCATGTTCCATATAAGTATATGTTCGACCATGCTCGATACTTTCAATAAAACATTTGTAGCATGTACATACATATATATATATATATATATATGAGTATATCCACCATACATACATATGTACGTTCCACTTAAATTATATTATTATACTAAACATATGCAAAAATAAGAATTTTTATTTGTGTACATGTACCACGCGTAGCAACTGTGTTCTGTTAGCATGATTGTCTTGCTCTTTTTATCAGGTATTCACTGTCACTATTAAAAATATATTATTATTTTTTTTTTTTTTTTTTTTTTTTTTTTTTTCGGTATTGGATAAAAAAATACATTTTAATAATATTTTTTTATTTATTTTTTGATGGTATAATTTTCATTCCCAACATTTTTATTTACACTACGTGTTTTATTTTTTTATTACTTTGTTATACATTATGTTTTTTATAAATTTACTTTATGGATGTACTTTATGAATATATTTTATGGATGTATTTTATGAATATATTTTATGAATATATTTTATGAATGTAATTTATAAATGTATTTTATGAACACATTTTATGAATATATTTTATGAATGTAATTTATTTATTCATTTATTATTATTAATATTTTTTTTTTTTTTCACATATAACAAATTCGATAATATAAAAATATATATATAAAAAGTATATATAAAAAGAGATTGCATGTATACAATTAAATTATGAATGCATAATATATACATATCATATATGTTTATGTTCAAATATCATAGAAGTATTGGAAAAACGCAAATACGCATGTGAACATATATACATATATGCACATGTAGTAAAAAAAAAAAAAATCAACAAAAGATTATTATTATTATTATTATTAGTACCTACTATATTCCACTTTGATATATACATGAATCACAAAAAAAAAAAAAAATTTTTTTTTCTTTTTTTTTCGTTTGGAGCATATATCATGTAAATAATGCTGCATTTAAATAGCACTTGTATTTCGGATATAAACAATATAGAACACATATTAAAAAATAAAGATTTTAACGGAATAAAAGAAAATCGAAAAATAAAAATATTTTTTGAAGAAATTAGTTCTGCTTTTAAAAGTTTTAGTGACACGTTAAAAAAAATTCATTACGATGGTAATAAAATAATTTATAATTTACAAAAAAAAGGAAATGGAAATGATAAAAAAATAAGTGATAAGCCTGACATCGGGTATAATAACGATCACGGTAACAATCATGATGAAAATCACAACAATAAGCGTGACAGAAAGAAAAATGAACAAAACGATGAAAATGAGTATTTTGCTAACTATTTTCTAAATGTTGTTTCACTTATTAAAAAACTACATGAGGAAAATCAGGCTATTAGTGAACAAATTGATATAAATATTGTTAATGAATTAAAAAAAGAAGAAAAAGAAAGAATAATTGAAATTAATAGTACATATGTACAAGAAGATGTAAAATATGTACAAGATGTAAAATATGTACAAGATGTAAAATATGTACAAGGTGTAAAACATGTACAAGATGTAAAACATGTACAAGATGTAAAACATGTACAAGATGTAAAACATGTACAAGATGTAAAACATGTACAAGATGTAAAACATGTACAAGATGGACAACCTGCACAACCTGCACAACCTGCACAACCTGCACAACCTGCACAACCTGCACAACCTGCACAACATGTACAACCTGTTATTGCTAAAACCAGTGCTACTATAGATAGTTGTATAAATAAAACTGTTCAGCAAAACATAAGAGAAAATATGAAAAGCGATTCCCATTTTAATAAAAACGACACGAGCAATAAACACAATAATAATAATGTAATTAGTACCGAAAATAGTGGGAATAATATACCACCCCAATTTATTGACGAACATAAAGAAACAGAATTACTAATAGATGGAATACCATTAAAAAATATTGAAATAGATTTAAAAAGATGGTTAGAAAATGAAAAATTTGCCAATGAGTATTTAAATAATATTAATTATAAAAGGTATTTTGAAAATTTGTACAAATTAAATATAAAATTTGATAGGGAAATTATGTCAATTAAAGAATTGATAGAAAGATTTGGAAAAAATGCAAATAAACTACTTATAAAAAAATCAAAAGATAGAATTAAAGCTATTAAAAAAGAGAAACAAGAAATATATCAATTTTTATATGATAATATAAAAGAATTAAGAAGTAATAAAAAATATTTACTCAATGGAATTCGAGATTTAAAAACATATGTAGAAGATGTAAATAAAAAAATAGAAGTAATAAAAAAAAAAAAAACTAGTAATATTAGTAATAATGAACTAAATATAAATGAACAAATAAAAAATGACGAATACATGAGTAATGATGTAAAAAATATAAAAAAAAAAACTATTATTATTGATAATAATCTTTACTTTGAAAAATTTGAAACTAGAGAAAAACAAAGAATTGAAAAAATATATGAATGTGTCAGAAATTTTATGAAACTTTTTACAACACAACATATAACTATAAATAATGTACTACATGATAAAATTAATAAAATTGTTATTTATGATTCGCTCATTCAATACCAATTGTGGTTAAGCAACATATTAAATAAACATATGGACGTCCAAAGTTTACAAAAAAAAATACAAAAATGTGTTATATTAACAGAAGAACAACAATTATCTTTAGTTCCACAGAAATACAAACGTCATAAAAGTGTAAGCTGTGTTTCATTAAAAGCATTGGCACATAAAAAAATAAAAAAAGCACAATTAAAAAATCAAAATTTTCAGAACGGGGAATTGATTTGTAGCGAGAATGATAAATTAAATAAAAAAAAAAATAAAAAATATAAACAAGCTAATCAATATAAGAAAAAGCAAGTTAACGATCGAGAAGAGTCTTCACATATGAAAAGATCAAACTCGCCAAGGGATAGTCAATTCCCCGAAGTATTTTATATCCCTATTATAGCAAAAAATCCATTAATTGAATCAACAGAAAAAAAAAAAAAAAAAAAATATATTCCCTATGTGAATACTCGATATTGCAACGTTAATTGCTTTTTAAATAATGATCATATAAACAAAGAAAATAATATAATTACATTTTTAATAAATAGACAAAAAGCTTATGAAAAATATCTTTTACAATTTAATAATATAAATATATCATCATATTTGTATTACTCTGAGAATGTTGTCAAACATGAAGTTATGGTAAAAAATGGTAGTAACGAAAATAAAACTAAAAATGATCGTTATAATAATAGTTTATGTAGCGGTTATTGTGGTGCTATTCGTAGTAATATATCTAGGGACCATCTTACTGATAAACATAACAAGAACCATAACAAAACCAATCGAAGTTGTAGTAGTAGTAGTAGTAATAGCAGTAATAGCAGTAATAGAAGTAATAGAAGTAATAGCAGTAATAACAGTAATAGAAGTAATAGAAGTAATAGAAGTAATAGCAGTAATAGCAGTAATAACAGTAATAGCAGTAATAGTGATACTTTTAGTGAACAAGGTAGATACATTACCGATTGTGATATGAAAGAAAAAGAATACGAACCCAAATCAAATAAAAATAATTTTTTTTCTGGTTATTACTATGAAGAAGGTCATAATTGTTATCCATATAAAATACCTAGAGGTATAAATAATTTTTCCTCTTTTCAAAATTTAAAAAATACAGTATCTACTAATGCTATTGATTTTGGTGAAAAACATATGGACGAATATGAATATAAACTAATGGCATATGAATCTATGCTTATAGTTTATTACTTTTTATATACTCAATTAAATGATTATTATTTATTTGATACATTACAAATAAAAAAAACCAATAATTATATTTTTAAAAACTGGAATAACCAAGCATTTAAAATAAAAACAAAAGAACTTACATGTAATGATGGAGATAACGATTACAAAAGAAATGTAGAACAAGAAAAAATGTTGGAAAAATGTATGGATGACAAAACGGGTAAAACAAAATATTCAAATGGTGTATTAAATAATGTTTTAATGGATATAATAAAAGATATAGATAAACAACAGCCAAATGATCAACAGGACGCTGTATATACTTCTTCCGTGGAAGCTCGTCCTGATTATGTATCTCAAAAAATGGGTGTAAAAATGGGTGTAAAAATGGGTACAACCGAAGATGTAAAAACAGATACAGTAGAAGGCATAGCAGATGGCACAGCAAATGGCACAGCAAATGGCAAAGCAGATGGCAAAGCAGATGGTGCAAAAAGTGATACGTATAGTACAAACAATATGGGAAGTATAAAAAAAAACTACTTTGAATATATTGATTACATTTACAATGTGAAACTTCAAAACTTTTTATTAATAAAAAGAATAATCACCATATTTAAAGTAAAACTAAAAATAGATTCCAAAACAAATGACATAATTTCTATGCTTACCATACCAAATCATTATTTTAATTATGGTTATACATATTCTTTTCATGTGTTAGATATACGTTTTCGAATAATTCGTATATTAGATAGTTTGAATTATAACTGTATATTTGGTTTTGATCACGTCAATCAATCTTATAATTTTAACATTTGGGAAATAAACAAACAAAAAACAATTACATATAGTTTTGAAATGAATGTATATATAAAATGGCTTAAACGACAAATTCATTTGTTATATATATCGTTATGTTTAAAATTTAATCGATTTATTAAATTTATACCATATTTTAATTTTTCTTTTTTTTCGCTAAAAAATGACAATATTATGAATCAATTCAAATACAAAGAAGAGTACTTCACTTTTATAAACAGAATTTCAAATAAAAGTCAGTTTGTAACTTATATTAAAAAAGTTCGCAAAAAAGTAAGAGCAATGTATAAACAGATTGTAAGTAAGGGCATAAAGGACCATTTAACTTCTAAAGCCGGTGGTTTGAAAGATGGTGGTTTGAAAGATGGTGGTTGGAAAGTTGGCACTTCTAATGACAATAATAACCAAAAGGATTATAATAAAAACGATTGCGACCAAAAAGAGAGAGGTGGTTTTTTTATAACGTATAATTCCTTAAATAATGAAGAAAAAATAATATTCCTATGCAATTTATTATTACAGAATTTTATAAAATCTTATAGCATTATTAATAAAATGAAAAAAATAATAAAAGCAAATAAATGGAATATTGGACAATACAATGAAAAAAAATACCTAGCAAACTTGGTAACACATTTTACTAAAATAGAGTACTACGATTATGAAATAAGAAATGTTTTTACTACTGTTGCTGATGCCACTACTACTGTTGCTGATGCCACTACTACTGTTGCTGATGCCACTACTACTGTTGCTGATGCCACTACTACTGCCACTACTACTGCCACTACTACTGCCACTACTACTGCCACTACCACTGCCACTACCACTGCCACTACCACTGCCACTACCACTGCCACTACCACTGCCACTACCACCACCAGTCAACACAGTAGCAACGAACGCATAAACCATGATACATTACTTACAAATATATTTTTAAACAAAGTTGAAAAAGAAATTTCAAATAAAGTTCGTAATGAACATAACCGTACTAGTAATATAAAAAAGAACAGCCAAAACAAAGAACATAAAAACGACCATATAGAAGACAAAATTAACATTTATCATAAAAAAAAAATAAAAAAAATTCAGAATAAAATTTTCTACAAATTAAATATGGAAACTGTTTTATGTTCTAGTTGGTTTATCGATCGAACGTTATTGCATTTTTTTTTATATTTTTATTTTGCATGTACAATAGATACCAATTCAAAGGAATTATTATATAAAGATACCCCATACATAATACAAGGAATATTTTTTACAATTCATTATTTACAATCTGGTAATGATCTTACATTAAAAACAAAAAAAAATAATTCCTATAATGATGGAATAGAATCAACTTTAATTCCCATTTCGACTTTTATACTCTATTTTATTATACATTTATTTTATACCTATTTTGATCAAACATTATTAATTTCATATGAAAATAGAAATAAAAATCAGGTTGAAATGTTTTTAAAAGATCCAAACTTGTTATATAATAACAAAAATGTAGACTTATTTAATAAAAGCCAACATAAAAAAACACAATTTGATACATATCAAGGAAATAAAAATTACGAATCAAATGAATCGAATGAATGTTATGCTCAATCAATGAATATAAAAAATGCCACTAAATTATATTATATTATAAAAAAATTCCATTCTATTTTATCATATAGAACAATTGATGATACTAATCTGTTACAAAAAGACAATAGTACAGATGCTACTAACACTGACTTTGGGAGAAGTGATTTATTATCATGTGATAGTGATTGGTCTGATGTAAAAATGAAAATGTTTAAAAGTAATATAAAATTGAACGACCATAATATATCTTATATGTCCAATCGTACTAACTCCAGAGACAATATTTACAAAAATAGCGATAAGAATAATATGAAACGTACTATAAGTCAACCGGTTGGCAATAAAAATAACAGCTATCATTTAAAAAAAGAAAAAAAAAAATTATTAAAAAAAAAAAAAAAATTGTTGAAAGAAAAAAAAAAATTGTTGAAAGAAAAAATACATACACCTGAATATGTTCCAATAAGTGAAGAGCTTAATAACCATTCATATATGGAAAATTCTGATAGTACTTATAGTAATTATATATATAAAAAAAAAAAAGAACAAACAGAAAAACTAAAACAAAAACAGAATGATTTTATATATCAACAAAGATATCGTAATATTCTTTATTTTTATAACTACAACCATTTAGAAAATTTAATAAATAATAATATACCTAATATTTATTCATTTTTTTTAAAAAAACTTTATTTCTCAAATGATTATGTTTGTAACGATATATTTATGTTAAAAACGGATAAAAATAATAAACTTTCTTCACATTATATACCACAGCAGTATAAACTAAAATTAGAAACGCCACATGAAAAAACATATGCAAATAAATGTGCAAATAAATGTGCAAATAAATGTGCAAATAAATGTGCAAATACATGTGCAAATACATGTGCAAATACATATGAAAATACATATGAAAATACATATGCAAATACATATGAAAATACATATGAAAATACATATGAAAACTCGTATGAAAACTCTTATTGTATAAATAATAATAGTAAAAAAAAAAAACACAATCAGGAAATAGCAAGTTCAATTAATTTTGATATGATGATAAATGATTATAATACAAATAAGAGAGATGAGTCTATTATACATACTCCAAATCAGTTAAATGAAGTAAATGCGAAATGTAGTGGACTTATAATTAAATATAACCAAGCAAACAATTACAAACGTGAAAATTTAAATAGTACCCATTTTTCTTTAATTAACATGTCAAGAATTGAAAAAGTAATAACAGATATTATTCTTATGCGAATATTAAGTTGCGATTGTAGAAATCACTTGGTTTTGATTCTTTGTGATTATCGAAAATATATTGATATGTATTCATTACCATACGTA
Source organism: Hepatocystis sp. ex Piliocolobus tephrosceles (assembly GCA_902459845.2). Lineage (NCBI taxonomy): Eukaryota > Apicomplexa > Aconoidasida > Haemosporida > Plasmodiidae > Hepatocystis > Hepatocystis sp. ex Piliocolobus tephrosceles. The sequence goes on from CABPSV020000200.1 coordinate 7,830, forward strand.
TTGAATATTTTTATTATATTGAATACGTTTGTAACTGTTAATAATAATAGTAATAAAGTTAAAGTAGGTAGGAGGTCATACCAACACAAACAAAGTTTTGATTATAAAAGCCAAAGTAGCAAAATAAATTCTATATATAATAATAATAATAATAATAATAATAATAATAATAATAATAATCTATCTGACGTAAGAACTGGCATCAAAAGTAACAGTGACAGTGACAGTAACAGTGACAGTAACAGTGACAGTGACAGTGACAGTAACAGTAACAGTAACAGTAACAGTAACAGTAACAGTAACAGTGACAATAGCAGTAACAGTGACAGTAATAGTAAAAGTCGTAATAAAGAAAATAAAATATTCGAAAACTTTTGCAACATATTTATTGAAGATGATAATAACCCGAACAGTAGTAATCTAACACCACCACCACAAAGTCTTCCTAATTATAGATATGATCAACAAAGTAATGGTTATAATTATTATTCCAAAAAAAACAAAACAGAATCAATGTTAAAATATAATAATATTATAAAAAAAAGTAAATATACAAATTCACATAAATTATCGAAATATTTCAAATTTTTTATTTTTAATACAGTAAAAAATATATTTCATAATATAGTCTCTAGTCTTAACACCCAATTGTTGAAAGATGTCAAAAAACAACAACAACAAAACCAATACAATAATAATAATAATAATACTGCTACAACACCTTATAAAGAAAATGATCAAATTCAGAATGAAACAACATTTGTATTTACGAATTTAAAAAATGCACTGGAGGTAGTTAATAGTAATGAATATGTTGCAAAAGATACTGAAAATAAAGATGTTTTTAGTCATACGTTCTCAAATAAAAATATAAAAGATAATAAAGAATATATGACAGGTGAAATAGATTATAAACATATAGTAAGTCAAAAAAGTAGTAATAATATAATACCTATTGAAGAAATTCATATGAATACCAAAAGTGATATTACCAACTCATATATAAACGTCATCGACAAATATATAAACGAAATAATAGTTGAAATTTTATTTTATTCAAATATATGGAAAATGTATTTATCCATAGAAGAACATCCATTAATGGTGTTACATGCTGCTCATAAAACATTATACCATGAAATAGTTAACTTTTTAAAACAAAATAAAAATTATAATGACAGTTTATTTACCCAATGTTTATCTATTATTTTGTCTTTGTATAATTTTAATTTACTTAATAAAGAAATTATTTTGCAAGCTAATATATATAAAAAGGTAAACACCTTACGTAATAATAAAAATAAAAGAGGTGATGCTGCTTATGGTGGTACAGATGGTACTGCTGCTGCTGCTGGTTCTGACAATGCTCCTTCTGGTGCAACACCCTCTACTCCCAAACATAACAAGATGGAAACAAAAATTTTTAAATATTATACAACTAGAGGCTCGATTATAACTATGAATAGCACCAACAATGTAGAAAACAATTACTACAACAAAAATGTGTTTCCGCTAAACGAAAACTTAAAAAATGGGAACGATGATGAAAAAAACCAACAAGAGCTAGAAAAAAACCAAAAAGAGCTAGAAAAAAACCAAAAAGAGCTAGAAAAAAACCAAAAAGAGCTAGAAAAAAACCAAAAAGAGCTAGAAAAAAACTCCGATTTATATGATATGTTTATTAGTTTATCACTAAGTATATCTAATTCTAACGATCATTGTATGGTAAAAATAATGTTTAAATTAGAAAAGATAATAATAAAAATTATTGACAATAAATTACAACATAATAAAAATCTTTTATCAAAATGTTTGGAAAATGAAAAACTTTTACCTGAACATACATCTCATGTAATGCATAATTCAACAGTTGTTGACATTATTTCAATAGTGTATAATATATTGGATGTACTTTTACAATATACATTCCCAGTTGAATGGGTTTTAACACCTTTTCTTGAATTCTTAAATAACTTTATTATAGACTATTGTGACAATTATAAAAAAAAATTTACTTCTTTTATTATCTCTGTAATGAATAACTATGTTAATAACTATTTTAATAGTTTATTTAATTTGAAAAAACAGAAAATATATTGGGATAAATATTCACATGTAACAAAAACCAAATATAAAAAAAAAGAAAAAGTAAAAAGTAAAGAAAATGGTAAAGAAAGTGGTAAGGATAAGTGCAATAGAAGAGTAAAATCTTTAGAAGATAGTACTACTTTAGCCGATGATAAAGTAAGTAGTAATGACGAAAATAATATAATAAATGCCGGTTACGTAACTAGTAATGGTCATACGAAAAAGGAAAACAGCGAAAGTAACAAAGATGGTAATGTCAGTGATAACAGTAATGGCAACCGTAATAACAACAGTAATGGCTACCGTAATAACAACAGTAATGGAAACAGTAACGACAACAGTAATGGAAACAGTAACGACAACAGTAATGACAACAGTAATGGAAAAACCAATATCATTACTCGTGTTGACATTTTTAAACAAACCGATTTAGACCATTTTGAAAATAACAATTTAATTTATTACGATGATACCGTAGATAGTGAATATAAAGATGCCAAAGAAATAACTAAACGAATTAAAAAAAAAAAAAAAAAAAAAAATGCTTTTTATAAACTTTTTGATTATAATGAATTAAATGTTAAAAAAATTAAAAACAAAATGGGTGAAATATTTGAAGATATAAATGAATTATCAAATAAAGTAACAAATTTTCAAAACAATACAACGAAAGTGAAAAATAAAAATCGAAATCATAAAAAATCATTTAGTGAAGGTGAAGGTGAAAACATTATAAAAAAAAAAGATAAACCAACAGTATTAGATACTCCAACCAAACATTCTAACAATTTAAACGAACTTGATCATAACATAAACAAAACAAACAAAAATAACACACATAATAGTAAAAAAAAAAAATCATATTTAAGTGAAGATATAATATATATAATTGATGAAATAAACCATTTGTTTGGTTCTTCAGATATGTCTAATTCTATAGTTATTATATGGAATTTATATTTTTTTATAAATCAATTACCTTTAATTAAACAAAAATTTGAAAAATATATTTTAAAATATATATCAACTCGTACAACATGTGTTGATAGGATTAGTAACTTTTTTAATAATACCATGAACTTTGATATAACTGTACAAACATTACAACAAAACTTTTATACAAAAAGTATATTTGATATTTTAGAAACATCAATTAATAACATGAAAAACACATTAAATAATGCAATTTATTATATTTTTAATGTCTTATCAATACGTATAATATGTTTCGAATTTCAAAAAGAAATGTTTACAAATTTATATAAAAAACCATTTGAATTAAACACTGCTAGTAATATTGTTTCAATTTTCCCAAATACTATAGAAAAACTATTCAAACAATTACCAGATATTTATTATAAAAGTGTATACACCGTTTTTATGGGTTTATTTATAAAAATGTGGATTTTAGTTGTTATTCAAAAAGGATTTTCTAATTATTATTTCACAGATCAAAATATACAAACAATGAAAAATGATAATATATTTATTAAAAAATATATACAGGTCAAACAAATACAAATAAATCATATATTTTTAAGTAAACAATACGACATTAGTGAATACATAGATACCTTTTTTGACTCTTTATATGCTGACAGAGACTTATTTTGTGATTCATTTGATCATCAAAAAAATAAAAAAAATAAAGGGCTTGTTTCGTCCGCTTACAGTAAAGGAAAGGCCATAATACATGGTATTAATCAAAATATTCATAAAAAAAAAAAAAAAGATAACATAACAAAGTCATAATATACTTACATTTATGAAAAAAAAAAAAAAAAAAAAAAAAAAAAAAAAAAAAAAAAAAAAATGTGTGTATATGTGTTAACAGTAAAGCCACTTCTCTCTTTCTGTGGGATTATCACAACATTGTTTTTGTAAAAAAATTAAGATCAATTGGTTTCTTAATTTGTTTTTATAACTTTGTTTCGAATTTATTTACTATAACTTCAGCTTTTTTTTTTTTTTTTTTAACTTCTGCTTCTTCTTTTTTTTTTATGCTATATATATATATATATATATATATTTATATAAAACTAAACACGCATATACTATCTTAAAAAACATACATACGTACTTGTTATGATTCATTTTTATGAACGTTCAATTTTTTTTTTTTTTTTTTTTTTTAATGTTTCATATTTAATCGTGTCAGACATATATATATGCATGAGCGTACATATTATTTAGTCAAATTTTTTGTTTATTTTTGTGTGTTTAAACATTTTCTTTTTCTGTTACTGCTCTAAAAATAGCACAACCTAGTAGTGTATTAAATATAAAAAAAAATTTTAGTTAAGATCATACCAAGTTATATGTAAATTATATGTAGTAACGTTTTTTTTTTTTTGTTCGTATCATATAGCATATAAGTTAGTATTGTTTTTACAAATCTGTTACATATCCTGCAACAAATTCTTTTTTCCTTTTTCTTTTTCCTTCTGGTGCTGTGAAAGTAAAAAACAAATTGTAATAAAATAAAAAAAAAATAAATAAAAAATAAATAAAAAATAAATAAAAAATAAAACGTTTAATATCGTATTGGTAATAAATATATATGCATAAACATTTGACATTAACTCCAAAGCTATTATTGGAATGAGTCAAAAGATGGAAAAATAAATATTACCTGCTGGATTTTGGTATTTATAAAACGTTTTCATAAGATTAATACTTTCCTGAGTGCATTCAGCATTATCTACATAATTTATATTTATGTCTTTGTATCTGTAAGTGTAAGTGTAAATAACAAGCAAGCTGTTTATTTGTTGTAAGTGCTGTTATATTTTATATATAAATATGTATACCTGTGTATGTCCACACACGTGTACATATACATCCATATGCATCCATATGCATCCATATATATATCCATATGTCTATATGTTAAATTTTTTAATGTAAGTTACATATCTTGCAAAAGAAGTACTGATCCACATCCTCCGAAACGTTCATTAAAACAACAAAAATAAATATTTTTTATTCCTGTTATAAAAAATAAATAATAAAATAAAGTAATAAAATAAAATAAAAATAAAAAAATAATAGAATAAAATTATATACATTTGTGATAAATATTTTTTTTAAAAAAAAAAAGCAGTCCAAAGTGAAATATATAATCTTATACGTACGTGCACATTCCATGTATATATATATTATCATTTTTTTTTTTTATAACAAACCTACTAATTTTATAGCGTATACACACATAATACACGGCTCACATGTAACAACAATGCAACAGTTTTTAATATTTACTATTCTCTTTTGAATTTCTTTCTTATATTCATCACCACTACAACCAATACAACCACTACAACTACTACAACCACTACAACTACTACAACCACTAGTACCACTTCCATTTATCACAAAAGCTTCATCTTGCACTTCAGTACTATCCCCAATCTCATTTTTATCATACATATTTATCTTACTTATATCTTTTGCATATTTATTCGAATACAAATAATAGTTGGATAATAAACATTGTTTTTCTATACTGTTTTCTTTATTGTTCCAACATTTTATTAAATTCATATTTTTTAATTTTTCATAATCTTTACCATAAATATATTTATCAATAGCAATTAATTCACAATGTCTACATCCATTTTTTGATACATTTGTGTAGTTATAAGAACTTGATACGATTTGTTTTTTTTCATTTATAAGTAAACAGTATATGGGAGTTTCTTTTGTCTCTAAAAGTAAACTTTTTTTTGCCTTTCAAAAAAAAAAAAAAAAAAAAAAAAAAAAAAAATATATAAATACCCAAAAAAAAATAATGTCAGACAAATACAAATAACATTACAATTACGATTATAATTGCAAAATAAGAAATAGAATAAAGTATAACGCAATTTTTATATTATTTGGTACTAATAGGTACATACATACATATATACATAATTTTTTTTTTTTTTTTTTTTTTTTTTTTTTCTTTTATCCATGTATATACTAACATATATCTATACAATTATCTTTTATATTATGTTTTCACAAATAAATATATTGTATTTTTTTTTTATATTCATTATTTTTCTTATTTGTTTTTTAATTTTTGTTACCTCCTTTAGTGCGAATTTTAAGAAAAAAATAGCTTCCTCTTTACTTAATTCAGCCATATTACTTAAAAAAAAAGAACAAAAAAATAATTTTTTTACCTACATAGCGTTGCATCCGACTTTACATATAAACCCCTAAAATACATTTTTTTTTTATTTCTTACATTAACAAATAAATATATGTTTTACAAATTTTCAAATGATGTTAACACTAAAATGTTTTTTAAAAAATATTTTACATTAAGAAATATTTTATGCAAAAATAAAATAAAGGCTGTTTTTATTTATTTATTTTTTTTTATGCTCATAGCGGTAAATCTATATCAGAAAGAAATAGGTATATATGTATATAAACCTTTTTATATGACAGCCTGCGTTCCTTTTTTTTTTTTTTTTTTTTTTTTTTTTTTTTTTTTTTTTTTTTTTTTATTTATATTAAATCAATAAATGGTTAAAAACCAACATAATATAATATACCTTGATCAATAAGCAATAGCGAATATTCTACATTTAGTTAAAAACTGTTTTTTTTTTTTTTTTTTTTTTTTATCAAAATGATTAACTATAAAAAATAAAAAGAAAAAATTGAGAAAATAAAAAGTGTTGATACAAAAAAATCATTCAATTGTAAATTTTAAACATTCGAGTTATACACAAACATATACAACATTGGATTACTAACATGTGTAATAGCATATTTTGATATACATATAAATACGTATATTTACAAATTCGAAAAACAAAATGTAAAAAAAAGAAAAAAATTGTGTTTCTCAAAAATAGTTCTTTTAAAAGAATTATAAAATTATATATTAAAAGAATCTATATACGAAAAAAAAAGTTGAGTAACATTTAAAAACAATATACAAAAAAATTTATTTTTTTGCAAAATATGAAAGTGTGTGGAAGATCAAACAAGAATACACGTGCATGCATGCATGCGTATGTATAGGTACGTGCAGGTATATATATAAACATATGTTAATAACTGAGAGTGCTATGAAATATGTATGTAAAACGAACTTGCGCATATATAAAAAAAAAAAAAGAAAAAAAAAAAAAAAAAAAAAAGAAAAAAAAAAAAAAAAAAAAAAAAAAAAAAAAGAACAAAAAAGAACAAAAAAAGAAAAAAAAAGAAAGAAAGAAAGAAAGAAAGAAAAAAAAAAGAAAGAAAGAAAAAGAACGAAAAAGCAAAAACAAGTTATAATATTGAATAACCAAAATAAACCATCCTTAATCAACCGTCCAAAAACGAAATAATGTCGAAATGTAACTTTTTTTCTGCTGCTTCCGTGATATGTTTTAACTTTCTGGCGATGACGTCAAACAAAGGTCGTTTTGTAAAATCATAATTTAACATGCTTTTTAACAAATCTGACAACTCAGTAGGTATATCTGTAGGTATAGGCAATACTAATTCGCCAGCAGAGACCTTGCAAAATGTTTCCGAAGCAGAAAGACCCTCGTAAGCAATTTTTTTTGTTAAGGCTTCCCAAAAACTAACTGCATAAGACCATACATCTGATTCTTTAAAAAACCCTTCTCCTTTTAACACTTCAGGAGCAGCATAAAAAATATTGCCATAAATTGCATAAGCAGTGGGACTATCACTAGAAGAAAAATAAGTAGACAAACCGAAATCAGATATAACCGCATTTTGATTATTATCTAATAAAATATTTGATAATTTTAAATCTCGATGAAAAAAATTACGACCATGTATTTCATTCATACCTTCAGCCACTTGTTGAAATATAATAACAATTTTTGATCTAGATAAATATTTTGTATATAATGATTTCTGTATTTTTTCATCTCTATATATATATTTTTCTAAACTACCACCTGAACAATATTGTAAAATAATAGCTTCTTTTCCTTCTTCTAAACTACACAATCCAATTAAATTTATAACATGTTTACATCCTTGTAAAAAATATAATACTTTCGCTTCATAATTTCTATATTTTACTGGGGTAGGAAAATAACGAAAAATTTCTAAATTAGCCATTTTTTTTATTTTCTGATTCCGTTGTAATGTATATGCCATAGTTGTTGGATCTTCTGTACATTCTTGTTCGTCCGTACATATACTTCCATGATCTTCCTTACTATAATATGTTTTTTCACTTCCGTTTGTATATATTTCTCCACCTCCTTGCGCTCTCTTCGTTTCTTGCGTTTCTTGCGTTCCCTCCTGTCCACTCCTACTCTTACACTTATATATATCTTTACTTATTTTAGGACAAACATAATTATGACTAGACCTAGGAGTTGATATATAACTTTCACAGTAATTTTCATCGCTGAAATTTTTGCAATTATATACAAATATCTTACATGCAACAGCAGATCCTTTATATCTGGCCATAAATACTTTGGCATAGCTTCCTCCCCCAACTTTTTTTAAAACCATTATATCGTTATTACATATATTGTTTATTTTATCAAAAGAAAATTTATTTTTCGTATTAAAATTTAATGATAAAGGATCTGCATTATCAATAGAATTAACTAAAAAACGGAAAACAGAAAGTACAAATTTACGGGTGTACGGATTTGTTATATTTATTTTTTTTAATTCTTTATCAGTTAGTTTTAAAATGTGGTATCCTTGAATTTTATGTATTTTAAATAAATAAGCATCTTTTTTAAGACCAATCATTTTTAAAAAATTATATAACATATTAGTTGACCATTTATTATAATCAGATGCTCTTAATTTAACATCTTTATTAATTAAATCTAACTTACTGTCATTAGATGTTAAATAATCATCAATAAATAAAAAACAATTTTTTTGTCTATCATCACGTGTTTCAGGAAATGTCAAACCACGAAGTCGTGTTCGAATATACATTTTGCTACTACTACTACCACTACCACTACCTATCCCACTACCACTACCAACACCACTACCACTACCACTACCAACACCACTACCACTACCATTACCAACACCACTACCACTACCACTACCACTACCAACACCACTACCAACACCACTACCAACACCACTACCACTACCACTTTCACTTGAAACAACACTAGAATCGATTACATTTGTTTTATTCATAACTTTATTATTTACCTCTATGTTATTTGTATCATGTGTAAAATACGTTGTATCATCATTTTTTAAATAATTTTTACTAAATTTATTTATATCGTTTTGTTCATTATATTTTTTCTCAGAATTAATAGGTATTATTACTACTGCAGATTCTTTATTGTGAACATTATCAAATTTTTTATTGTTTTGTTGTTGTTCTGTGTACGTTTGTTGTTGTTCTGTGTACGTTTGTTGTTGTTCTGTGTACGTTTGTTGTTGTTCTGTGTACGTTTGTTGTTGTTCAGTGTACGTTTGTTGTTGTTCTACATACGTTTGCTGCTGCTCTTCATTGCACGATTCGTTATACGAATCCAATGAAGTTACAATAATGTTTATTTGGTTAGGGACGCACGTAATATGTTGTTCTGTTTTACCAACAACAGCATTATTACTTGTACCTGTGGGAGAAAAATTATTAGTACCGTTAAAAATTGTTTTTTTTTTATTCATGTAATTACCACTACCCCAATACTTATTACCACTACTACTACTACTGCTACTACTACTAACACAACCAAAAAAATTACTTTTTATTATATTTTTTACTGGTGGCTTTAAATAATTCATGGAACGTGCTGGAGTAGTTTTATGTTTACTTTTTCGTCTTACATAGTTGGACGAAGAATTATTTTTAGTTTCGTTTATTTTTGATTCGTTTTCTTTATCTGTTGAACAAAAAACAATATGTTTCTGTACACTATTTTCCAAATTTGAAATTGTACTGATACTAAGTGGTGAGGTAGTACCATATGTCGTATCCATACTCTTAATGGATGCGTCGTCAGTATAAACAGAGTTAACTTGTTTGGTTCCTAAATCGGATAATACCTTTCTTCTGTTAGTGATACATGTATTAGTTGTAGTTGTAGTTGTAGTAGTAAAAACATCAATATTACCAACATTACCAACATTACCAATATTACCAATATTAGCAACATTACCAATATTACGAACATTACCAACATTACCAATATTACCAATATTACCAACATTAGCAAACTCCGCCGACTTCAATAAACACCTATGATATGTTTCCTCATTAAATGTTTCATTATGCAAAGTAGTAGAATCACAACACATGTCATGAGTAGTTAAATTATCACTACTTAAGACAACACACGAGTTATTATTTACTTTTGCATCATCAACCGTCTCATGCTTATTCTGAATAATAAAATTATCATCGTCACTCATAATTATAACAGATCTAATACTTAAAGGACTTCTATATCCTATTTCAGTTGAATATTCATTATATTTAATAAAATATCCAATTGCATTATTCATTTTATATTCTCCTTCAAAAATCACTCTGTCACTATGTATGAGCATACCCCAACCATGTCTTATATTATTTACAGTTTCTCCGATATAATAATATTTTCTTTTTTTTTTTCCTTTTTCTATTACGCTGTTTAGAAGCATATTAGAAACTGAAATATGTATATCTTCATTTTTATTCAGTTCATTTAATTCGAAATTCTTGTTTTCATTTATTTTGTTATAATTGTTTTCTTTATTACCACTTTCGTCATGTTCCTTCTTATTATGTAACATTTCATGAGATACACCTCTTCTCTTACTACTACTATTATTACTATTATTACTATTATTACTATTATTACTATTATTACTATTATTACTATTACTACTACTACTACTACTGGTACCAATACTACTATTACTTATTGCCGATAGACTTGATTTATAGTCAAAAAGTTTTGTTCTTCCACTACTACAACTACTATAAGACGCTCTTTTATTTTTTTTGTTATTATTACTGTTACTATTACTTTTATTATTACTGCTATTACAGCTATTACCGCTATTACCGTTCTTATTATTACTACTATTACTCCCCTTATTATTACTACTATTACTCCCCTTATTATTACTGACGTTGTTGCTTATACTACTACCGACATTACTACCTACACAACTATTACTATTAAAACTTTTAATACCATTACTGGTATAACTACAATTCGATGATCCATTGTCATCTGTATATGTTCGACTTTTAGAAATAGATTTTCCTCTACTATCATAATCAACACATGAACGAAAAGAATTCATTCGAATTTTATTTATATCATCAGAACATTCTCCATTATTAATCGAATTATCATATGCATAATATATGTTACTTATTCTATTACCTGTATATGTATGAAACAAAAAACAAGGATTCTCTTTTTCTATTATTTCAATATCTATTCCACCAGTGTCAAAAACAATTAAACTTTTAAAATTATCTTTTAAAAACACATCAGATATTATATTACTATTTACTATTTTTTTTTTTTTATTTATTTTTTTTTTTTTTAATATTTTTTTTTTGTTTTCTGTATACTCATTTGTGTCTGTAGTTGCTTCTACAGCTGATAAAGAGACTAAAGAAGAGTTGTATTGATCCTCTTCTTCATCTCCTTCATCTTCTTTATCTGTTTCACCAGTTTCATTCGAACTATCATCCATATTAACTGTTATTTTATTACTAAGTCCCAACTGATTATTTACTACTCTATACACCTGTTCATTTTTATTATAATATCCTTCCCCTTTTATTTTATTACAATCTTTTAACATTTTATTTGTGCATATAGCACTATCATCATTTTTTGTATATTGTTTACTTTTGTGTAAATCTTGTTCCGAAAATTTTTGTACGTTCGATCCTTCCTCAAATCCTTTACTGCTTTTATCTTGTTCATATTGAGTATTTACATTATTATTGTTGTTTTTATTAGTAGTACTGGTAGTAGTATCTTCACTTGTATTATTTTTTTTTTTTTCTCCATTTTCACTTAGTTTGGATTTTCCTTTTTTTATTTCTTTTTTACTTTCATTATTTTTTTCATTATAAATTATACTTTTTGATATATTTTTAAAAATGTTATGAAATAAAGAGTATGTATAAGAGGTTTTTTTTTCATTAATTCTTTGCGAAGGCTCTGTTTTGAACTTTCTATTATTTCTTACATAATTTTTACTATCTATATCTTCATATTGGTTTTCGTTAAAATTATCATTCAAATTTAGACGCTCATCTAAGGTTCTTAAGTTATCATAAAACAAATTACTTGAGTTGGAAAATATTTTTTTCGATACATCACAATGTAATTCGCTCATATTTAAAAATAAACAAAAATAAACAAAAATAAACAAAAATAAATAAAAATAAATAAAAATAAATAAAAATAAATAAAAATAAATAAAAATAAATAAAAATAAATAAAAATGAAAAAAAATAAACAAAAATAAACAAAAATAAACAAAAATAAACAAAAATAAATAAAAATAAACAAAAATAAACTAAAATAAACAAAAATAAACTAAAGTAAACAAAAACAAACAAAAATAAATGAAAACAAACAAAAATAAATGAAAAAAAAGTAAAACGGAATGGAGCGAGAAGAGAAGGGAAAGATAGGCAATGGGTGATAGACAAAGAAAGATAAAGCAAAAAAGATGTAGTAAAGTGGGTGTAGCAAAATGGATAGGGATAAAATCAACCCATGCTTATTAAATAAGCTCCTTTTATTTGGTTGCTTCTGTTTTTATCAAATGTACGTTTGTATGTATGTTTGTAAATGTTAATGTATTTGTGGGTATATTATGCAAATATATATATATATATATATATATATACCAATAAACACATGTAGGTGTACAAGTGTATATACCTGGAGCATTTTCTATTAATTATATACTTATATTATTATTTTTTTTTGCTCATAGAAACAATTTATATGCTTCTTTTATAGTTATACATGTTATTAAAAAATGAAATGAGTTAAAATAAAATAAAACAAAAATATACAGTTATAATAAAAAAAAAAACAAATTATTGAAATGTATATAATGTATATAAATATACGTGAATTTATTTAAAATATATAGACATACGTTCACATGTTTATAATATATATATGTAACTATAAATTATAATCTTTTTTATTATTTTTTTTTTTTTTATACGTTTAATTTTAAAAACAAAATAAAACATTGAAAGTTAACGTATATTTCTGTATATATATATATATATATATATATATATGTATGTATAAGTACGCAATAGCTATAAGAAAGGCCATGAATGTATAAATATTTATATATACAAATATAAAGAAACGATGTTTTTATAAAAGAAAAACAGTCGGAATTTTCTCATATAACAAAAAAAAATAAATAAAATAATAAAGTACCAAGGTGCAACTATATGTTTATTATTAATTTTTAAAAAATTTAACTCTTTTTTTTTTCCTCACTTTTGCATCTTTTCCACTTTTTATTAATTATTTTTTTTTTTTTTTTTTTTTTCTTTGTCATTTATTTTTTTTGCTTTTTTATTTTTTTGCTTATTTATTTTTTTTGCTTATTTATTTTTTTTGCTTATTTATTTTTTTTGCTTATTTATTTTTTTTGCTTATTTATTTTTTTTGCTTATTTATTTTTTTTAATTCATTTATTTATTTATTTGTTATTTTATTTTTTTTTTTTTCCCAGTTTTAAATGATTTAATTTTTTTTTTTTTTTTTTTTTTTTTTTTTTTTTTTTTTTTTTTTTTTACACAGTTTCATTTTTCATATTCTTTCAATTTCCATATAAACTTTTCAACATTTACTCACCGTAATAGCCCTTTTTAGCAGCCACACCAAACTATGTAAAAAAAAAAAAAAAAAAAAAAAAAAAAAAACACTATTTTGAAATAAAAACATAAAGCAAAAAATAAGAAATAAAAAAAATAAATGTTATTTCAAGGTAAAACATATAAAAAAGAAAAAAAAAAAATTACAAATCAAACTTAATCAATAATATATGATCCTCTTTTTTATTAAGATCATATACTTTTTAAATTCAATTTTTTATGTGCATGTATAATAACACTTATATGTATTTTTCCCTTTTGAGTGTTCGTAGAATTAATGATAAATTACATCCGATTGTATCGAAATTATTATAGAAAAAAAAATAATGATGTTATTTAAAATGATTTTTTTTTTATTTTTTTTTTTCATATGTGCTTATACAGTTTTATTAACATTGTATAACAATTTGAAAATAATAAGAAATATGGGTATGTTTCTTGTGTAGTTTTTTCGTTACAAAATGCGTACTGTATATACATATGTTCGATCTATTTGTTGCTTCATATTTTTTATATATTACATCCTATACGCATTTTTTCAATTCATAGTTTTCTTTTAACTGTAGAAGCACACACACTAAAAAAAAAAAAAAACCAAAAAAAAAAAAACAACAGCTGCACATATATTATAACATTAATAACAACTACCTTTTTCTACATTCATTTATTATTTATTTTTTCGCTTTTTTTAATTTTTATAAAGCATACGTATTTTTATTTTCATATTACAGTACAATCACAGTATAAATATTGTTTTAGCTTTTTTTTTTTTTTTTTTTTTTTTTTTTTTTTTTTTTTTTTTTTTTTTACTCTTGCTATTTCCTTTTTGTTATCATAGCAACATAGTTTTATCATAATATCCTAAAAGACATGTTATTATAAAACAAAATTAAACTTCCTTTTAAGAAAACTTGTTGTACAACTTTTCTCTTTATATTTATTTTTATTCTATTTAAAAAAAAAAAAAAAAAAAAAAAAAAAAGTGATAAATTATAAGGTTGAAAAAAAGAAAAATTATGTTGGTAGAAATTATGTTATAAGAACACATAAAAGTTTTAAAAATAATATTGTTATAAGTTAATTCATTTTTTTTTTTTTTATGTTCCATTTTATATGTTCCATTTTTTTACCTGAACAGAATGAAGTAAATCTATTTAAAGCGGAGATCCTAAAGAAGAAAGATAAAAATTAAAATTTTTACTATTATACTAGTAGTTATTTTATTTTATTAATTTTTTTTTTTATTTTTCTTTTCCGAATGTAATCAAACGTATCGTGCTGATAAGGTTGCACTCTTGTTGAGTCTGAGTTAGTTGATTCCATTTATAATACGGAATGTAAATAGTTGCAAAAGGGAGGTGTGAGAGTATCCACTGTTTATATTTTGTTTTATAATTTTGTATCATGGTATACTCTATATTATTATTTAATTTATTTTTATTAGCGAGTAGGTTATAGTGAGTTCTTCCATTAAATTCGATAGCTACTTGTTTATAAGTATGGATATGAGACAGCGTTAAAAATATATCAACTGATATATTTTGTTTTGTTAAATATTCATATATAATTGTATGGTTCTTAAAATTTTTATTTAATATGTTAAAAATTGTAAATTGGTTATATGAATGATTTATTTGTTCCTTTTGTTTTTTTTTTGAGTTTTCCAGTTTTTTTTTTTTTTTTTTTTTTTTTTTTTTTTTTTTTTTTTTTTTTTTTTTTTTT
>CABPSV020000201.1:0-23045 GCA_902459845.2 Hepatocystis sp. ex Piliocolobus tephrosceles
AAAAAAGCGTTTTTAAAAAGTTTCTTCAAGCATGTATGTACGGACTTAAAATTTAACTCATTAAAAGCGTTTTTATGTATGCTTGTTATTATGTAAAGAGTATACGCACGTGTATATATATATACAGATATATATATATGTGTGTGTGTACAAAAAAAAAAAAACTCACTATAAATTTGATAATTGAACATACCAGCGGTAAAAAATAAGTTAGAAAAAAAAAATAATATAAAGGATAAAAAAAAAAAGGATATAACAAATGATAAATAATGCGCGATTAACTTATCCAACAAAAATATACTTCTTCCTGTCATAGCAAAACATCGGGAAAGAGGGTATCCCAATATTCTGTGGCATATAGTTATCTAAAAAATAAAAAAAAAAAAAATAAATAAATAAAATGAAACCAAATGAGACTAAGTAAGATTAAGCGAGACTAAGTAAGGGTAAACGATATTGATTAGGACCAAACAGAAGTAAGCAAAAAAAAAAAAAAAAAAAAAAAAAAGTTCATTACAAATAATAAATCACTCATCCAATGGATAAATTAATGATCGATACAACTGTCATTTTTTTTTATAATGAATATATTTTGTGTATAGGTAACAGGTAATAAAGAGATAATCAAAAAAATGTAGAGAGGAAATAACTTTATGTTAATATACGGAGACATGTATATATATGCATATTTTTGCAGCTTACATTTGAAGAAATTTCTGATCAGAATAATCGAACAATATACAACTATAAGCAAAACTGAAACAATTTCAATTACAAAACTAAAGGATGGCTCAAGGTGGTCAATCAATTTTAAAAAGTATGTGTTAGTATTAAAAAAAAAAATTATAATTAGGCTAGGTGAATTTATATATTTAAACAAAATATTCCACAAAAATGGAATATATACGTTTACTTTTCCTGACATGGCTACATTTATATTTTTACGTAAGATATCTATATTTCCTACGTATAACCAATATAGACATTTTTTAAAAATAACAATATTATTATTTTTGTTTAATATATTGTTGTACTTGATATAAAACGTTTCTATATTTTCTACACTATCAGTGTTATCCATATTTATTTTTTGGTTAACACCATTTATGGAATTACTCATCTCTGATGTTTTAATAGTGTTAACTGCTTTTAAATTATTATTTTTTTTAGATTTGTAAATCTGTTCATTTTTGGGATCATTGTTTTGCCAATTTATTTGCCCATTTTTGTACCCACCTTCGTATTCATACATATGATCATTCCCGTATTCATGTTCTTGACTATGCTGACTTGTTACCAACCTCTTAATATTATTATCATATTTATATGCTTGTAATTTCCTTAACCTCAATTTTTTATGTATTTCAATCAAAGAAATAACTATAGTAAATAAATTAAAAAATAATAAAATTATTAAAGAATACTTTGGACTTCCGAATGTATTTTTTAAAATAGTGTATGGAAATATAACTACCCATGCCAAACAATGTAAACTTGTAGATATAATCCCACATTGAGATATTTGTTCTTTGAATCCAAAAAACCAAGAGGCATAAATAATTGGTATTGATATTATAAAAATTAAATAACTTCTATATAAATTATTTAATACTATTTCACTAACTATATTTTTATTCCTTTTAAAATCTAAAATATGTAATACATTAAAAATAAAAATAATTAAAAACAAAACAAATACTCCAATTTTTTTTAAATTTTTTCTTTTATTAAACAATCTTTTAAAATAATTTTGTTCTCCTCCTAATTTTTCAAAATTTTTATGTGTATTAATAATTTTAGTTTTATTATACGTATTAATACTAGTAACTGTTGTATTACTATAACTTTTATAACCTTTATATGTCATTTCTCGTTTATTACCTAAGTTAATTGTTTTATCACTAACATTACTCATAAAAGAATCACTATCTTTCGTCCCATCTCTTGACCTTGACCTTGAAACTTTATTCTTTTTTTCTTTTTTTTTTTTATAACCTTTTGAATTGTTATTTGAGATATAATTAAATGAATGATTATGCCCAGAGTAAACATAATCAAATTGACTATCTGAGAAAGAGCTACTAATAAAAGAGACATAAGTAATATTAGACTTATCCTTATAATTAAATTCAGTTTTAGATTGGGGGGAAGAAAATGTGGTTATTGTATTTGTAACGCATTTTTTATTCTGTTTAATTGCATTTTTTTTATTAATTTTTAAAATATTTTTTTCTTTATTCATACTTCCCATGTTGTTCGTGTTCCATTTATCATATATATCGGTTCCTGTTGTCGTTAATTCATTTTCTGAAAAATATTCTGGTTTTACCTTTTTATCGTTGTTACTGCCGCTACTGTTATTGCCGCTACTGTTACTGCCGCTACTGTTACTGTCGCTACTGTTACTACCGTTTCTGTTACTGCCGTTTCTGTTACTGCCGTTTCTGTTACTACCGTTTCTGTTATTACCGTTTCTGTTATTACCGTTTCTGTTACTACCGTTTCTGTTTCTACCGTTTCTGTTTCTACCGTTTCTGTTACTACCGTTTCTGTTACTACCGCTACTGTTACTACCGCTACTGTTACTACCGTTTCTGTTACTGCCGTTTCTGTTACTACCGTTTCTGTTACTACCGTTTCTGTTACTACCGTTTCTGTTACTACCGTTTCTGTTACTACCGCTACTGTTACTGCCACTACTGTTACTACCGTTTCTGTTAACATTTTTAAAACTGACTGTTTTGTTTTTTAAAAATTGTTTTCTTTGTTTTACAGTATCCAACTGTGTATATGGGTAATTTTTTTTTTTAACATGTTCATTAGCACTGTTATATTTATTGTTACATTTGTTATTTTCAATAGTATCTACTGTATTTAATTGCCAATTGTTGATATCCATTTGATTAAAAGAACTACTAATACAATAACTATCTTGTTCCTCTAATTTGTTGATTTTTTTTTTTTTTATCATTGTATCATTTTCTACTATAAAATCTTCATCAGAAATAAAATAATTGTTAGATTTTTTTAAATTTGCTTTAGTTTTTTGTGACTGAAAAGAAGATGTATATGATTTTTTATTATTAGAATTAATTTTTAAATTACATTTTCCATAAGCTTTAACTAATGATTTGTATGTATATATTTTTGTTTCTTCACGATCTGATTCGTATTCATAACTTGTTACATCATTTACTATAGTAATAGGTCCAAATAATTGCATAATAACATTAAATATAGTTGCAAAAAGAAATGTATAGGAACTAAAAAATAGACATAATTTTTGCCATACATTATATGCATTGCCATTAACTTCTTTTTCAGAAAATATAGAAGATATAAATGATTCATTTTTGTTTACAAGATTTGGTAACATATTTAAATACATATTACATTTTATAAAACTGAAATTATCTTTAACAGGAGGTGATTTACTACCAGTTTTTAAATATTCATTCAATTCATTTTTTAAATAAAAATACATGTTAAGAATGTAAAAAATAAAATTATATATATTAATTTTTATTATATTAATATCTGTATGAAAATATGAAGCAAAAGTACTTAAAATAAATATAGAGGAGCTTCTTGCTAATGTACCATAAATAAATAAAATTAATTTTAATATACCTATTTCTTTTATTATATTTATTAATTCATCATATATTTTTATATTACGTGGTACATATATATATAACGAATTAATTATAACAATAGACTTAGTTGTTATCCAATTAATAATAAGAACAAAAATAAAAAAACGGAATACTCTAACATCTCCTTCTATTAATAAAACATAACATAAACATAAAAAAATAAAAGATATACCTATCAAATATATATAATTTTCTTTATTTCCAATAAACCAAATATTTTCATAAAAATTAGTTGCTACATTTTTATCTACTACTACACATTGTTTCATATTTTCCATATACACTGCATTAGGTATTAAATTACATTTTATTTTATCCATTGTCAAATCAATAAATAGTTTATTTAATCCGTAATCCATCTCTTTTTTTTTTGTAAATCTAAGTATATTTTGAAAAAATTCTAATGAAAAATTACATATGCAATTAGCACAAAATGTTATAATACCAAATAAAGTAAATGCAATTAAAAAATCCATATATGGTGTAACCATTCTACAAGATCTTAAAAAATTTCCTTGAGATAATAAACCAAGACAATGTTGAAATACAAATAATGGAAATGCATAAAATATATATAAACCTGCATATACAATAGTTAATGCTTCAGGAGAATAAAATATATTATTGTCATAATAATTACATGATTGCCATCCTGAATTGTCACATATTACTACTACACAACACAATAAAAAAAATGTTCCACCCCATCCTAATTGTACCCTACCTGTTATTTTATTCTTAATATCTGTATTATCACCTAAACCATTTTTATATTTCTTATCATCTTTTACTTTTACAAAATATTCTACATTTTTAAACCATTCATAACTCTCTCTTAGTAAGTTATTTTTGAATAAGGCAATCGACTCCTTTTCCACTTCGCTTTTCATAAACGACTTACTTTTATTCATGTTTGACCAAAGCGGGGACATATATACATACACATATACACAGTAATATATATATATATATATATATATATATATATATATATTACCGTGTATATATTACTGTGGAAGATCTATTCCGTTATGCTCGCTGTACTATGGTGTACTATATTGCACTCCTCTCCCTTTGTTACTTTTTTTTTTTTTTTTTTTTTTTTTTTTTTTTTTTTTTCACTTCACCTTTTGTAAAAAAAAAAAAACTAGTGTAATGTGTTGTCATGCGAGAACGTTGGAAGTTTTTTTTTTTTATTATTTTTGTGTACCATCCATAGGGATAATGAATATACTCATCATGTCTATACATACATATGTACTCGTACATACGTATGGGTATGTATAATTTCATGAGTATAGGCAATATATCCCCAACTCGCTATTACATCAACTGTTGTTGTGTTGTTATTAATTCCGCTATATATATATATATATATATATATATATATTTTTTTTTTTTTTTTTTTTTTTTTTTGCTCTTACTCGTGTTTGTACACTTGCTTTTACTTTTACCTTTTTTTTATAAACGGAATTATCATATGTATTACAGTTTCCACGACGAAGAAAAAAAAAAAAAAAAAAAAAAAAAAAAATCTTGTATATACAACAGTTTTTAAATATATAATGTCATATAGCATTACATGGAAAAAAAAAAAAAAAAAAAAAACAGAAAGATAGATAGAATGGAAGAAAGGAACGCAGAAAGAATGGCAAAAAGACAGACCGATTGACCCACATTTTTAAACTTTATATGATTAGACTACGATAAACTCAAAAAGCAAAAAAAAATAAAATAAAAAACACAATAATACGTTGATAAAATATTGTGTGATTATTTTTTAAATATATTTTTTACCAGTGCTTTTAATTTTTATATGTTTAAAAACATTTATGATATAAAATTTCTGAGCAAAAAAAAAAAAAAAAAAAAAAAAAAAAAGTGTATTTTTTTTTGTTGAGTAGGTTTAAACAGTTGTGAAGGCTTAACTTAATAAAGTTTCATTCTTTTATTTTATGCCATGTTCATTGCTTAAAATTATTTAAATGAATGCAAATAAATAAATTCTGCGCATATAGAGTGTTCTTAGTTTACTTATTCGATATCAATATATATATATATATATATATATATATATATATATATATATTGGTGCATAATGCGAGTATGGTAAACGACGGTGTAGGTGAAATTACATACAATTTCCTACTAACACGCTTAAACACAAAAATGTATAACTATATATGCATATATACCATGTATACATATGTACAACATGTACCATATATATCATATTTAAAGTTATGGTTCAATCAGGAAGTGTAAAAAAAAAAAAAATAACAAAATAATGAAATGGTAAAATGATTCGGTAGATAACAGGTGAACAATAGTGTATCTCTACATATATACATAATATGTATACACATGTCGCTTTTTCTTTTTTTTTTTTCTTTTTTTTTTTTTTTTTTTTTTTTTTTTTTTTTTTTTTTTTTTTTTTCTTTTTTTCTTTTTTTCTTTTTTTTTTTTCTTTTTTTTAAGAGACTAAGTTGAATTCATTGTAAGAGTTAGCATTTTGCATAAAGTGGGGATTATTGTACATATTAAAATAATTGTACTGCCTATAGCCATGTTTGTTAATTATATTAACGTTATATGGATTATTTGGTATTGTGACAAGCTGCAAATAATTTGGTACTCTCATAGGAATGAGTAGATTGCAACTATAAATATTGTTATACATATTTTGTTGATGGGAATCTACACATGTATTGTTATTTGAACTTTGAAGCTGAATTATATTTTCGTTTTGAACATTATGTACATGTATATGCTGATTATTTTTATAATTAATTGCCATATTTTTTATATTTATATTTTGGTAATTGGTTGATGTACTTGTGTAATTATTCAATTTTTTATTATTTTCAAAAGTAGCAACCTTGTTAAATTTTTTTTTATTAATACGTGGATTGTTTTGATTATTGTTCATTACGTTTTTATTTTTATTTTTATTCTGATAAGCTTTGGAAGATTTATCTTTGCATGCGTTATTAGGGCGATTAGGATTAGCCGGACCGTTAGCATTTGTTCTATAACCTAAAAGAAAAAAGAAAAAAAAAAAAAGAAAAAAAAAAAAAAAAAAAAAAAAAAAAGAAAAAAAAAAAAAGAAAAAATAAAAAAATAAAAATAAAATAAATAAATAAATAAATAAATAAATGAATGAATGAATGAATGGACAGGCCGATGTTCGAACGGGTGGGAGGACGAACGGATGGCTAAACTGGAGGGGAAGATAAATTACAATGTTAAGTTTTTTAACGATGTAATTTATTCTATTTTTTTTTTTTTTTTTTTTTTTTGCCTCTTTATAAACCTATTCTTTACCTACATTGTTTTGCCTACATTGTTTTACCTACATTTTTTTGCCTACATTTTTTTGCCTATTTTTTTTGTCTATTTTTTTTTGCCTTTCTTATTCTTATGTTTTCTCATTCTATACTTGCAAGTATGTTGGATAGTAAACTATTTTGTAGTTTATCACGTGTAGTGACTAAGGTCTGAAAATCAGGGATTACACGCTTGGCACCCTCAGGGGCATGTGAGGAGTCGTGACAAAATCGGCATAGCTCAGCCAAATAACATCCAGTAGTCCACTCATATCTACAGGGGTTACAAGTACCTTTAATTTTGTTTTTTAAATAAATAAATAAATAAACAAACAAATAAATAAATAAACAAACAAACAAACAAATAAACAAATAAAAAAACAAATAAACAAATAAACAAACAAATAAATAAATAAACAAACAAACAAATAAACAAATAAACAAACAAACAAATAAAAAAACAAATAAAAAAACAAATAAAAAAACAAATAAATAAACAAACAAATAAACAAACAAATAAATAAACAAACAAATAAACAAACAAATAAAATATTAAACATGCAAAAAATGATTCAACAAAATGAGAGCACAAGAAGGTGTAATAATATTATTACGTTTTTTTTTTATTTTTTTATTTTTTTATTTTTTTATTTTTTCTTTTTTTTTATTTTTTCTTTTTTTTTT
This sequence comes from Hepatocystis sp. ex Piliocolobus tephrosceles, assembly GCA_902459845.2. Taxonomy (NCBI): domain Eukaryota; phylum Apicomplexa; class Aconoidasida; order Haemosporida; family Plasmodiidae; genus Hepatocystis; species Hepatocystis sp. ex Piliocolobus tephrosceles. The sequence goes on from CABPSV020000201.1 coordinate 7,667, forward strand.
CTCTATAATTTACCTATTAAGTGAAATTGAGTACCAAAGGATAATTCTCCGATGGATTTTATATGAAAGTTTCTTCCGGTTTGTGATGTATGTCTGGTTCTCCCATTTTTTAATGCTGATATTTCTGTTTCGTTTATATTAATTTTGTTATTATCTATGATAGGTTTAATTTCAAATATACTACCAGTACATTTGCCATTTTCAGAAAGTTTATTAATACCATTAATCCTATTAATACTATTTTCGTGTAACATTGACTCTTTTATTCCTTTAAAAGCAAAACCAGAATTGTCCATTAAAAATGTATCATTATTATATGATTTGTCCTGTTGATTTATATATTCATTAGCTTCAACTTGGTTCAAATTAAGTAGTTTTCTTTTAGGTAACTCGTGTAATGTAGGATGACATAATAAATCGCCTGTATCTATAGTATGCATCCTTCTTAATTGAAAATTATGTTCATTATGGTGAACGTTAATAAAACATCTTTCTATTGACATATTTTGTAACCCCTTATATTGAGCTAACTCTTTCCATGTTTTTATTTTCTCTTCCAATTCGCTTTTAACTTTTTCTTTACTTAAGGCATTAGTCATTTTAATATTTTTACAATAACAAAATGGACAAGTGTGGAGGTATGTACATATATATATATCTACCTATTTATCCTAATCAATTTATTGGAAATATATAAAGTGTGATATAATAAAAGAGAAACAGGTTTATTTATTTTTTTTTTTTTTTTTTTGTTAGTGTTGCCTTTTGTTGTTATTGTTTTTGGTTAACTTTGAATTAAAAATGCTTAATTTAAAATTATTTATCATAAATATAGAGACAATATTTAAAATAAAGAAATAATATTTTATAAAATTTCAAATAGAATGAAGTAAATAAATGAAATATTAAAATCATTTATTTATCTTTTCTATATATTTGTACGTATAGTATATACACATAAAACATATGGCTGTATGTAAATAATATATTTATATGGATAGTATATATATATATATATATATATCTACCTAAGTACATATTTAAGCAATATATTTATGTAAATGTATATATTTAAGTACACAATTATGTATTACTATTATTTATAAAAATAATAAATTTCACAATATGTGAAATACTTTTTTTTTTTTTTTTTTTTTTTTTTCTTTTTAGAAAAATTAGTATTATTAATATAAAATTTAAAAAAATTGAAAAAAAGAAATTTCAATAATATTAAATTTTAAATATAAAGTAAACAGAACATATTTATTAAACGGAAAATGTAAAAAAAAATAAATAAATGATAAATAAGTAAATAAATAAATAAACAAATAAGTAAATAAATAAATAAATAAATAAATAAGTAAATGATCAATAAATGAGTGATAAATCTTATAAATCATGTAAACAGAATATTATTGACACGTTAATATAAATGTGTAAACAAAAATGTGTTCTTTTTTTTAAAAAACAATTATTATTACCATTTCCAGATTAAAATACACGTTTAAATATATACAAGTACATATGTGTACGCATAACTAGGTTTACATTATTAAAAAGTTACTTAGCTCATGTTATATACATATATATAAATACAATGTATGTATTTTATCATGTATACATATAAACGACTTATATGGATATTTTATAAAAAGGGGTAAAAAAAAAATGCATTAAAATAGAATTAGAGAAAAAAAACAACGTCACTAAAAAATGTTATAAACATTAGGAAAACATAGTTTTTGGAGAAAAAACATTTTTAAAAGGACTTAAAAGAATTATATAAATGTATATATACATGTACATGCGTACATATCATATTTAAAAAGTTATAAATATATACATATATATAATATCTATGAAGCGATAAAATTCATTATTTATTTTATTGTATTTAGATATGCATATAATTTGCATCTGTACTTGTATATGCTATTTTTTTTTTTTTTTTTTTTTTCTCCATATGATAAAAAATCAAAATATTCTTAATTTTTAACTAAAAAAGGCTTTAATAAATAATAATAAAGGTGTACATAATTTATACATATATATAAATAAATAAAATATGGAGAATAATATGTACTCAGTACAAGTTACAATTTTAATAATGTTAAACTGTTAAATGGAAAAAAAAAAAAAAAAAAAAAAAAAAAAAAAAAAATGTATATATAAATTAAATATTATTTTCCTAAAAAACAATAAAAATAAAATATAATGTTGGCAAAAGTAAAAAATAAAAATGTAGAAAACAACATAGAAACAAGCATATACAAAATAGTACTCATTTTTGAGTAAATATTATAACTTAGATTTAAATTGTATATTTACACATTTAGAATTAAAAATGAAAATTGTAATTTTAGAACATTTTTTTTTTTTTCTAGGACTTATACTATATAACGTCACGTTTACTCATAAATATATATATATATTGTTATTACAACTTTTATCAAATCATCAAAGCAAATTTCTTATAGCACTACAATATTTTGTACTTACAAAAAAAAAAAAAAAAATTAGATATGCCAAAATAATTAATTTACTGATGGTTTAAAAAAAAAAAAAATAAAAAATTGCTATAATGATTACATAGATTAGCTAAATAACGGCTTTTTTTTTTTTTTTTATTTTTTTTTATGAATAGGGGTCATATATAATATATATATATTTTTATTTTCCACTATGTATATATATTTATGTAATTATACTGATATATTTTTTAACAAGCGTCACCTTTCACTAATTAGTGCCTCTTCCTACAGTGTTTCCCCATTTTCCACAAAAAAAAAAAAATAAATAAATTTACATACGTACATACATACATACATATTAGGCTTTCATAATTTTTTTAAAAGGGCTTTTTTATTTTTATAATAACAGGTTACCATATACTTAAAAACAAAAAGTTGACCTACTCGTATACACATATATATATATATATATACCGACATTATTTTTTGAATTTATTTTTTTTTATACTTTGTGTCAATTACTAGGCTTCATTTACTTAGCTAATATAAACTCACATCGTGTAATCAATGCATTTTATTACAGCTGTTTTATTTTTTATTAGTTTGGTTTTAAATAAGCATAAATTTTTAGTAACTATACGCATTTTAATATTGTATGTATTGTATGTATTGTGTATTATATGTATTATACTTGTTTTTTTTTTTTTTTTTTTTTTTTTAAATCGCCATAGTGTATATAGTGTATAAAAAACACATATGAAGAGGTCTTAAGCAATTAGAAAAAAAATAAAAATAAATAAATATATCATACTTTTAAAGTATTTTTGTAATGTACAATTTTATATGTATGTATATATCTATGCTTTTAGCTCTTATGTAAAATAACTATAAAACAATGAGAGTTTAAAAAATATATATAAAAGAGAGGGAAAAAAAAAAAAAAAAAAAAAAAAAAAGCGTAATATGGGAAGAAAAAACAATGAAACAAATGAGTCAATGAATGATAAAAACGACATAAACTTTTAACATTTATAGTTTATAACAGAGAGATATATAAAAAAAATAAATAAAAAAAAGAAAGGTAAAGCTTTCCCTTTTTAAGGTACTGTAAATCAAGAACAGTTCAGAATATATATTTTTTTTTTGTTAGTAAAAAATATATACAATTTAGAATATAATTGCAAAAAACTAATTTACTTTTTTATTTTACTTTTCTTGTAAATAGAAAAAAATGTACACAGTTTACAACATAAATGTAAAATAGAAAATTTACTTTTTTACTTTATTAATTTTTTTTTTTTTTCTGCTGTGCATGTAAATGTACACATATATATATATATTTGATTGTTCAACATATACTCACAAGTAAAAGGATTACTTGATTAACACCTATTTTTAAATCATCCATATGATATAAATTATTGTTATTACTTTGTTTTGTTATTTTAAAAAAGACAAAAATGAATTTTGTAAGATACAACAAAAAACTAAATTTTGTTCCCAAAAGAGGAATTGAAGAGTTATGGAAAAATAGTTTTTTAGATAGTGTTAATATGAAAACAAAAATTGAATATAGTAAGACAGGAGATGCGTGGCCTTGTGTTTTATTAAGAAAAAAAAGTTTTACTGATTTACATAAATTATATTATATATGTTTAAAAGAAAAAAACAAATTATTAGGAGAACAATATTTCCATTTTCAAAATAGTACTAAAATGGTACAACATGGTAGATTAAAAAAGGTCAAATTAACAATGAAAAGAATTTTAACTGTTTTATCAAGGAGAGCTATACATGAACAATGTATAAGAGCAAAAGATATTTTAATAAAACAACAAGAAAGGGAAATATATGAAACACAAAAATTTCAATTAGAAGAACAATTATTATATTTAAAACATAAATTAAATAAAATAAAAAATACACTTTCATTAGAAAAACATTCTATTCAATTTTCCATAAATAAAATACAAAATCAAATTGACCAGTTAAATATACTTCTTAATCCTTTAAGAAAAGAAACTATGCATTTGTTAACTCCTCATTTTAAATACCAGAGAAAATATTCAGATCTCCCTGGCTTTATTTCATGGAAAAAACAAAACATTGTAGCTCTTCGTAACAATATGAGTAAATTGAATAAACTTTATTAATTTTGAGTTGAGCACTGGATATATATATATATATATATATATATATGTATATATAATAATATGAAGTGTAAAATATGCATATATTGCTTGTATAGTATATATAAATGGCACACATTTTTTTTGTTTTTTTCTTTTGTAATAATGTTTTTTACTTTCACTATATTTTTGTTTTATAAAAATATGTTTTTAAATTAATTGTTGGATATTTTTATTAATTTTTATGCTTCTTATGCAAAAAATGTTATTATTTTTATTTTTTTTTAATAGTAATTATAATATTTTTTTTGTTTATTTTTTTATTTTTTTTTTTTTTTTTTTTTTTTTTTTTTTCTTATGGTTTTTCATGTAAAAAAATTAAATTAGTAATAAATATATCACTTAGTACATATCTAAAAATTATATGTACATAATACATGTATTACTATTGAGAAAATTTTGTCAAATGTATAAACAAAAAACCACAAAACAAAGTTGAGCTAAAAATAAAACTACAAAGATACGTACAATAAGAGTAAAAAAAACAAAAATATATATATAATAATCAAAAAATCGTAATACAGTACACAAATTAATTTTATTACAACTCCATTTGTTTAAAAAAAGTGTTAGGTAAATAAAAAGGTAAAAAGATATAAACATTTAAAAGTTTTTTTTTTTTATTTTTCCCATTTTTTTTTCTCCATTGTTTTTTCTATTTTTTTTTTTTTTTTTCCATAAATTTATTCCTTATATACTTACATTTAATACCCCTCCTCTTGTTTAAACAATATATATATATATATATATATATATATATATATATATATATATATAACTTATTTTATTTGTTTTGTATTATACGTACTACATACATACGTATGTTCCAATAAATTATAAGTCATCGTATAAACTTTACAAAGTGTTATAATTTTTTATATTTCCCCACTTCTCCCCCCCCCCCAAAAAAAAAAAAAAAAAAAAAAAAACACTAATGTAAGTATGTTTTCTTATAAAAAATTATCTATTATTTAAAATAAAAAAAAAAAAAAAAAAAAAAAAAAAAAAAAAAAAAAAAAAAAAAAAAAAAAAAAAAAAAAAAAAAAAAAGAGATACAATTTTTATATAATTTTTTATTAAAGAGTGAGAAAAATAAAAGAATAAAACAAACTGGTTACGCTAATATATTTTCATAGTTTTTCCTATATATAAAAATATATAAGCGATACAAAACGCCTTATTTTCCTCTTGCTTGCTGTTTTCTCCTTTTTCTTTTTGTTTTATCTTTTTTTTTTGTTTTCTCTCTTTTTTTTTTTTTTTTAAACAAAATGTACATGTTAAAGATAGCAATAGTGTTGTTAGTTACGCTTGTTAATGAATATGAACTTACTAATGCTTACAGCTTATTAAAAAGAGGAAATGACGGGACTAACTCAGCTTTAATAAATAGTCATAATATAACTACTAATAAAAATGACACCGATAACATAAATGAAACAGACCCAAATAGTTTAATAAATATAAAAACTGATAAAAATTTTTTCAAAATAAGAAAAAATATGAATAAGTTGTATAACACTTTATACGCAACTGATATAGATGGAATTTATATAACACGTGAGGATAAATACAATAATAATACTACTATGAGTGAGAGTAGCATTAATAGTAATAACAGTTATAGCGATAACAAAACAAAGATGGAAAATGAATATAATGAAAATAATGAAAATACTACTACTACTACTGTTAATAATGTAATTAGTCTTTCTAAAAAGGATAGTAACATACTCAAACATAACAACTTTAAAAAAAGTAAATTTCACAGTGCACAAATTTTAAACACAGAACTAAAAAATAATAATATAATTAATGCTTTTGACAAACCGATGTATAAGAATAACAACACTGAAATGCTTTATAATAGCAACAATGCCAATATAAATATGTATATACCTAAAAATAATAACATTAATAATACTAATAGCGATATGAACGTAAATAATGTTTATGATATATATGGAAATAATGAAAAAATGAAAAGTGAATCAAATTTCGCAGTAATAAACTACATAAAGGACTTTTTTCAAAACTCTCCTTATATTAAACGTTTTAAAAATTTTGTAGAACTTTTTTTTAATAAATATGACCAAAGAGTGTTGGAGTCAACAATTTTTTTCAATTTTGATGAAACTTTGTTTTAAAAATATATACCACTAATAAAAGTAATAAAATAGTTCATATTGTTTGGCGTATATATATATATATATATATATGCGTAACGTGTGTATATAATTTCACATTTATGTATGTATATACTACGTATGCATACTAACGTAACATTAAATATGTATCATTAATCATATATATTTGTTTTATTTAAAAATGATTGACACGTATATTGATAAATTAAAGCACATTACTGTTGATGTTGCAACATTATTTATACATATATGTATGTTTTAAGTTTTTTCATTTCGTGTCATTGTAACATGATCGAATTTTATGTTACAGTCAAGTTACTACTTTCTTTTTTGTTCGCTTTGATTCAAGTTATTATATACATATATGTATATGTATATATGTATATATATAAATGTATATATGTAAATGTATATATGTAAAGGTATATATGTATATATACATTTTTTTCTAATTGTTGTAATAATAGTTTTCGAAGAAAAATATTAAAATATCCTTTATCTTTATCTAATATGGAAAAAGTAAAAAAATAAATAACATACTTGTATGTATATATCTATATATGCATTCATGTATGGTTAGTTGTATATATATATATATATATATATATATAATACATATGCACATTATTTATAAACATTTGTCACATATATCGTTGGTAAAAGAAAGACTACATATTAAGTAAAAATGCATATATATATATATATATATATATATATATATATGTAAGACCCAACGATTGGATAAATTGTTTACCTTTTTTTTTGTATTCCATGATATAAGCGCTTTTTCACATATTTGTTTTTTATTTTTTATTTTTTTTTTTAAATCTTCCATTATTGTATTTTGTTTAAACTCGTTTTTTTCCTTATCGTTATTACATTTAATAACCTTGCAAATAGTCTTATTAATATTTTTTTTTTTTTTTTTTTCTTTTAAACTTTTTTGAAATAAACAAATAAAATCATCTTTCTGTTTATGTAAATATTGCTTTATATAAATCCTAAGATTTTCATAAAAATTAGGTAGTAGGCTAAAAGAAAATAAACAATTAAAAACAAACTTATTTAATAAACAAATTTCATTAGCGAACATTTTTTTAGCGTCACTTTTTTTAGCGTCATTTTTTTTGTTGAATAATGATTTTTTATTTTTTATATAATCGAATAGACCTAAGTTACTAAAATCTTTAAAATCAAAATATTCACATGTTTCCAAAATTTTTTTTTGCTTTTCTGAAAATGTGTTCATATAAGTTTCTTCATTATTTTTTAATACATTATTATAATTGTGATTGTTACTGTTGCTATCATTTAGAAATAACTTGGGATATATTTTTTCTTTGTTAACTATTATATCCTTAGAGGGGTTACCTACTGATTGATTATTTATGTCTATACTTGCATCTGTGTTATTAACATTTCCAGAATAAAAACAAAACAATTGTAACGCCTGAATCTTTCTGCTTTTTTTTACTATTCCCTCGTTAGTCAATCTTTTTTTCAGGATGTTTAAATAATTCTTTATTATCTAACAAGTGTGTGGGGGGGGGAGGGGGAAAAAGAAAAAAAAACATATATGCATATATATATATATATATATATATATATATATATATATATGTGCTTATATGCACCTAAATGAAATGTTCACCTATTTGCATTTTTCCATATATAACCTCTCCTCCGCAAAAAAAAAAAAAAATAAAATAAATTATACTAATTTGTCTACAATATGTTTTATTTTATTTGTTTTATTTTTTTTTTTTACATCACCTGTTTTTTGTAAGATGCCTTTTTTGGTTTGGGATAAAAGAAAAAAAGAAGAAAAAAAAAATAATCTAAAATGAAAACATATTGATCCTTTTTATTACTACTTGAAAAAAAATTGGTTGAACAGTGACTAATATTTGTTACATTTTCTGAAAATAAAAATAAATTATTGTTTATGATTTTTTTTTTTAAATATATATTTAAAAGAATGGTACCGAACAACATCGAAGCATTTTTTTTTTGCAGTTTTTCTTTTATAAAATATAAACTACATACAATAAAATTTTGTAAGTTTTGTTTTAACACTATTGGGAAATTTTTTGTAAAAAATATATAACTTAACATATTTTTTAAAAATATGTGTATATAATTTTTTTTTTTTTTTAAACATAATTTTATTTTATTTAGTTTGTTAGCATAATTCAATGCGTTTGTATCTAATAAAATTTCTGTCTCTTTTAATTTTGTGGTCTTATAGTGTTTTTTATCACTGTAAACTAAATTTACACTTTTATTTCCTGTTTTATTTTCTCCTTTATCCCTTTCTTTTTCATTATAAATTTTTATTTTATTTACTTTTTTTGACTTGCAATTGTTTAAAGCGTCAGCTTCGTTGGCATACATACATTGTCCTTGAAAATTATCCTCTCCATTCTTTTTTACATTCTCATTATTGTAACAGTAGTAATAACTGAGTTGGTTATTTTTGTTATTGTAATTGGAATAATGTTTTTGATATTTTATATGAATAAAACGTGATAAATGAAAAGAAATAGGTTTATAATTATGTATATGTTTTTTTACATGTTCGCATATACTATTTAAGTGTTTATATACACATAAATAATGTAATGTAACAAAATTATTTATATAACTATTTAAGTCTTCAAACGTGAAAAATATTCTTCTTAAATCTATTATAGAATTATTAATAATAGAATGTAATTTATATAAAAATAAAAAGTTATTAATATAATCAAACTCTTTACCAAAAACAAATAAAATATTTTCCTTTTTTATTTTTTGTTTTGTGGAGGGAAAACAATATGATTGTTGGACATTATTACTAGGTTTATTCGAATCATTTTTATTATTACTGCCATTACTGTTATTACTGCCATTACTGCCATTACTGTCATCACTGTCATTATTGTCATTATTGTTACTACGGTTATTTTCAGTACGATCACTTGCATTATTATTATTATTATTATTGTTGTTGTTAATAAAATCTTTTTTTTCATTACTGCTTTTTATTTTTTTTTCATTACTGCTTTTTATTTTTTTTTCATTACTGCTTTTTGTTTTTTTTTCATTACTGCTTTTTGGTTTGTTTTCATTACTGCTTTTTGGTTTGTTTTCATATATGTCGTCAGTATATAGATATTGGAATGGTCGAAGTAAGAATTTATTTCCATCGTTTTTAATTGAACCAAAAAAAGGAAAGTAATAATTATTGTTCTCATAAATATATAAATCATTTTTATTTTTTGGAAGGTAATTAAAAACAAACATGTATTTTTCATTTTTAATATTTATATCATTATGTAATATAGCATTAATAAACTCATGAACAAAATAATATAAATTTATATATAGTTGATGTTCTATTTGGATTAAGTATAAACTTTGAAAACTTTGTAAAAATATATGCATATATATCCATTTATAAACAGAAGTTATTTTTTTTTTTAAAATATTATTTTTATGTTTTAATATATCTATCCATATTTTTTTTTGAACATTATCAATTTTATTTAATAGTAACAACTTAATTTGTTCATTAACAATTTTTAATTTTAGACAATTATTAAAAAAATTTATAATATAATTTATATAATTTATATTTATAAAATTTATAAAAACATAAATATATTTTTTTATACATTTTATAATATATTTTCTATTTTTTTCTAACATTCTTTTCCATATAAATAAATTAAATAAATGTGTGATGTATGTTTTTATTATATTTATATATCTTTCTTTAAAGTATAAGCATAATTTATTATCTACCTTCAATTTTTGTATGAACTTATATGGGTTTAAATATTCAGTTATTTGTTTAACGTTTTTTTTTTTGTTCTTCGAGCAGATATTTTTCGTTCCAGCAGTGGTGGCAGTGGTGGCAGTGGTGGCAGTGGTGGCAGTGGTGGCAGTGGTGGCAGTGGTGGCAGTGGTGGCAGTGGTAGCAGTGGTGGCAGTGGTGGCAGGCCCTTGTACACAATTACATGGTTTTATTTTTTGGGTAAGACTCTTATTTTTTCCATCAATTAAACGAATAAACTTTGAAATGATTTTAATGATTGATTTATAAACATTTTTTTGAAATAAATAAAACTTAGGACATTTTAAATTTTTATTATAACCTTTTATAAAATTTTTTATATTCATAATATTTTGATCATATTGAAATAATTGTCTAATTAAATATAAGTCTAAATATGTTTGAGAGTTATTTTTATTAAGATATTTTTTTTTTGTCATTATATTTGAATCGTTATTACATAGGATATGTTTTTTAATAAATCTATCAAAGCTTACAATTTTACAATTAATTATATATTTATTTTTTTTTATCAGTGCAGAAAAGTAAGAATAAGAATTAGGTGAATGTTTAGGAGAATTATTAGGTGTAGTATTTTTCTTTTCATTTCTTATAATTTTTATTTTTATTTTTTTTTTTATGATTACATGTACTTCTTCCTCTTGGTTATATTCATTTTTATTATATATTTTGTCCACTGTGTTATTTGTTTCATAATCAATATTATCCTTTAAATAAGAAAGTTCACAATCGCTGTTATTAGTAACGGTATAATTAGTAACGGTATTATTAGTAGCGGTATAATTGGTAGCGGTGTTATTTATAGTGGTGGCATTATCACGATTATAGATTAGTGTAAATAATTTACCAATGATTTTTTTATTGTTTCTATCTATGTGAAGATGTAAATCAATGGCTGTTTCCTCATTTGTTTTATTTATTTTTTTTTTTTTCATATAAATCAATTTGTCAGTTTGACTTATAAAATTTGAAAAAAATAAAATATTATTGTCTTTAATTAAGTTATCTTTTTTATTTTGTATATAGTCCTTTTGTCCTTCTACAGTAATATTATTATTACTACTATGACTACAATTAGAGATAGTGGCATTATTATTTATTTTTCCTGAATTCTTCTTATTACTCGAACGTTTTTTTTCACCTGTTTTTCCCTTAACATAATCATTTGTATGTTTTCCTTTATGATTTTCATCTGTAGTTTTCATTAATTCTAATTTGGTACTGTTTCCACCAGTTTCATTTTTGTTACTATTTTTTTCTATTTCTTCTATGTTTGCTATTTCTTCTATTTTTTCTATTTTCTCTATTTTTTCTATTTTCTCTATTTTTTCTATTTTCTCTATTTTTTCTATTTTCTCTATTTTTTCTTTTTTGTTTTTCTTTTTCAAATTTTTTTTTTTTTCTTCTTTTTGTTTTGATATATCATTGTTATGACCTGTTATTTGGTCTTTTGCAATATTTATATAATATGCTTTATTATTGTCATTTTTATTTATATTATATGATGAAATGTTTTGTTTTTGAACATTACTATATTTTATACTATATAAAATGCTGTCATAGTAATAAATTATATCATTTAATATAATTTTTTTTTTCATTTTTAATACAAATAATACATACTGTTTAAGTGAAAAAAAAAAATTAATAATAATATACCCTTTGTATTGGGTTATTTTTTTCCTCTTTAAGTTACAATTTTTTTTTTTATTGTGATGTTCTTTACTATTTGCATTAGTATAAAATAGATCATAATCATATTTTATGCGATAGTATAATAAATCAACATAAAGAGCATCTCTATTCTTATCAATAGTTTCTGTTTTTTCATTTATTTGTTTGTATATATTTTCCAATTTATTCAATATTTTTTTTTTATGTTCATATTTTGCATTCACATCTCCTATAAAAGCATTATCAGCAGTAAAAGAGCAAAAGGAAAAATATTGGTAAAATTAAGACAAAGTTAATAAATTATAAATTTAACTGCATAAGTTTGTGTTCGAACCATTTTATGTTTAGTCATGTTACACTTGTATAACAACGCATTATTAGTCTAAATAAAGTAATTTGATTTTTTTTTTTTTTTTTTTTCTATATTTATGCTATTATTTTTTTATTTCTATTTTTAATTCTTGTTCCGTCCTACCGTTTTTGATGTTATGTTTAATGAAAATAACTTGGAGCTCCTTTTGTATATTATTAAAATTATATAACTTTAAACAAAATCTTTTTTTTAAATACTTAGCTATAAGTTCAGTTTCTGCAAAAAAAAATAAAATAAAGTACTTATAGTTGTCAACTTCAAAATTTTTTTTTTTTTTTTTTTTCTCCCTCTTTATAAGTTTACGTCTACCACATACCACTAAATATATATATATATATATATATATATATATGAGACCACACACATGTCGAACATATCACAGTGATATCGCGATATATTACTAATGCTACTACTGAATGATACTACTAAATGATACTACTAAATGATACTACTAAATGATACTACTAAATGATACTACTAAATGATACTACTGCACAATACTACTGTATACTACTACTGTTACTTATGATATACCCTTTTTTATCTTTCCAGTAATAACAATTTTCAAAGGATGTTTATATTTTCTATTATCCTTTACGTCTTCATAGCTAGTTTAAAAAAAAAAAAAAAAAAAAAAACATGAGATCGGATATGTATACATATACATATGTTTGTGTGTATTGAATTCTTTATAAATTATTTTATTTTATTATATTTTTAAACCTATTTTGAAACATTTTTAAGACTAAAAACTTCAATATCCCTAGCTCTTTAAATTCTATGCGAAAATAAACAGGATTAACATACATGTATGTAAAGATACATAAGTCGTGTATTTATGAATAATATTTATAAAAATACTTATTTTTTTTAAAAAAAATATATGTAAGTGTAAAATTTTAAAACTTTTTCTTTAATAACTTCTTTCTATTTCTTCTTTGCATGTATCTGGAAATGATTTGTCACCCTAAAGCCGATAAGCAAATAAGCAAATAAACAAGAAAATCAACAAAACTCTGCACTTATGAAAATATATATATATATAATTTTATTGACTCTTTTTAATAAAATTATCAACTACTTTTTCAAACTTTTTATTAATAACTAACCATTTTTTCTTTTACATAATCAAAATCGATATTATCAAGGTGTTCTAACAGTTTTCTTTTATAACACGAATAGCAACTTCTATTTTCGCTTTCCCAACTATCACAGTTAACTTCATTTCTCTCCGTGTATGTGGTATTATAATTGTTACCCAGATAATCCAAAAGATATATATAGGCAAGTTTTTCTATGATACTTTTTTTTTCTAATCAAATGAGAATGAATTGGTGCATAGAAAAATTAAGTGATGCATAAACAAATGAATTGAAGCATAAATAAATGGATTGACGAATAAAATGCCAGTACTGTTGTTTGTTATAATAATAATATATATATGCTATTCTACTAATACAATTTTTAAGAATAGTTCATAAAAATGCTAACCACACATACCATCAAAGCTTCCAAAATTGAAAAGAAAATATCCATCTATTTTTTGATAATTTTTTAAAAATTCGTAATTCATGCTAAATTGATATGAGCGATTTTCATTTGAACGTATACTACATGTTGCGCTCTTTTTAAAATTGTGGTAGTTATTAATGACATTATTTGTTTTATTTATAAAAATATTGTTTTGAACAAATTCGTTTATATTTTTTATCTTTTTAATAAAAAAAAACCTTTCTAAATAAGACAAATTGTCGTAAAAATAATTTTCACCATAATTCAATCCCCTAACCTTTGTTATTTTAAACGCAGCACTTATAATATTTTTTAAAATATTTTCTACTTTTTTTTTTATCTTAGTGTATTCTTTTTCCTATGAACAAAGAAATAATATAAAAACATATCAGTACGTACTCGTTGACATATCGTAACATATTTATAAATTTCAAAAAATTTTATTAAAACTTGTTTTCGTTTAGTTACTAGTTTTATTCGTTTATAATTTTTATATTCTCTTTGGATCTTCTGGTTTAACTCTTGCACAGACTCTTTGTAGTATCTAAAGTTGTGACATATGTATATATATAACAAATAAATAAAAAAAAATGGCGCACAAAATAGAGCAAGGACACGCACAAAATAATATAAGTTTACCTATCTTCCAATTTATGATATTTAACGTGATTTTCAATCTTTAATATATTTTCCTATTCATCGAGAAAACAAATTAAATTATCAATTATTTTATTTCTTTTTTTTTTTTCCTTGAACCAAATAAAAACAGATAACTTATTTAAAATTATATACAAAGTTGGTTACCATATATTTATCCTCTTTCGTCATTTTATAATTCTCAATCAACTCGAATTTAAAACTACAAAGAAGTTGAGGATATGGAGGAAATAAAGAATAATAGTATAAATTGAAAAAAAGAAATATATATATTTCTCTCTTTTATTTACTTTTTTGTTGTTTATTTTTTTTTTTTTTTTAGTAATACTTGTGAGCGCAATCCAATTTTTTGTTGAATGCTTTTGTAAGGTCATTTAATCCATAATTACATAAAATCTACATTTGAATAAAAATTCATAAAATTATATAACCTTTTACTTTTTTTTTTTTTTTTTTTTTTTTTCTTTTTAGCTTTATACCTTATCCAAATATTTTTTATCACTAGTTTTGAAAGCATTATG